>WEKX01024175.1:147825-162075 GCA_013390025.1 Pitta sordida | reverse complement strand
TCCCCGCCCGCCCCCGGGCCCCCGGTGCCGCCGGAGCCGCGCCCCGCCCGGGCTCTTACTGTAGGTGACGGTGACGGTCACCGGGGCTCCGGGCGCCGCCATCTCGCCCCCCCACCGGGAAGAGTCTGCGGCGCCTCCCGGGGCACGCCCGCAGCGCGTCACTTCCGCGCCGGGAACACACGGGAATGCCCGGGCACGGCAATGCCTCAGCATGGGAATGCCCGGGCACAGCAATGGCTGGGCACGGCAATGCCTGAGCACGGCAATGGCTGGGCACGGCAATGCAGCAGCCGCACGGCCGGGGCCCGCCCGGCATGAACGGGACTTTGGGGTATTTTTCCCTTCCCGTACCAAACACTTTTGGGATCAGATGCAGATCCCGCTGCTGGCAAATCCCGTGCTCGTGCAGCACACGACGCCAATAACCTGCCCCCGCCTCGGATTTAAGGCCGAATTAATGACAAGGGACACCACACAAAGGAATCTGCTAATCTACATCATTTTATGTCTCCATAGAATACATAAAGTTAACGACAACGCGATTTGTTACTGTTTTCAGAAGGTTCCAAGTACAATCGCATAAAAATCTCAAGACTGCAATACGTAGTTTAAAAATTGCTTTCAATTTTTTTTATCAAATAAGCATAGTCATAAGGGAGCTATTTTACAGAGAGTAAGAAGCAACAAACAGTCTTAGTCTCAAGAATCTCAAGGAAGATAAACATAATACAAAGTCCAAATAAACCTCAGCTATCAACAGCCACCACTACTTATCACGTTTGACTTTGTCCATATGACACGGAAATCAAAACCTGTAAGACTGACTGCTTCCACCGCCGGGAATTGTGACCAATTTTCCATTAACAGAAAAGTCAGAAGTAGAACAACTTTCTTCAAAGAAAGAACACCACCAGCCATTCATACTGCATTCTAGGATGTAGTGATATTAAGGTTACAATGGAAGGACTAGCTCTCCAGGATTAAAAAAAAAAAAAAGATTCTTAATACAATTTGTAAAGTATAGTTCATTATATCCATTGTGCTTCTGAAACATTTATGTTGCAGGGATCTTTGGCAATCCAAATTCATCCACCAAAACGCCATCCTGTAAGAAAGAAGATGAAGTGAAGGGTTAACAACTCCCCATCAACCAGAACATTTCACAAAATTTCACAGGTTCACAGGTTGTTCCTAGTTGGAAGGGACCCACAAGGATCGTCTAGTCCAACTCCCATGCGAATGCCCACCCAGGGATCGAACCCACAACCCTGGAGCCATGGGCACCACACCCCATCCATCCAAGCCTCCCATCGTCTAGGCCATGTCACCGAGTTCCTCATCCTCACTGTTTCTATAAAGTTTCTACATCTGCAGTTGTGACTGTGTGGCAGCTGGAATCAAAGTGTTCTTCCTCACCATGGAGCTCCATTATAGCCCCCAAAACAAACAGAGAACACCTTCTTATGGTTTTAAAAATAACTACTAGTAGAGCTGTAACGGCACACTTAAATTCTACTTGCAGCCTAACAATGTTTGATAGCAGTCACAAAATGACATTTTAATTCTTTTCTTTAAATATAATTAAGAGCATTCAGCACACTGTATTCTGTCATAAATACATAAAACATTAAGCATGTTTTTTGTTCAAAATATTAAGAATCCCAAATATCAAGCCACCAAAACAAATGTGATTAATCCAAAACAAACACACAAACAAAAATGTAATTTGCATTTAAGGAGCAAAGGACTCACTTTGTTTTTTGTGTCTGTAGGAGTGACCTCTGGGATTGCTGGAGCGGATGCAGCTTCATCTAAGTAGGAATTGTCTTCATCAGCTAAAAGCTCATCACCTAATGCATCCAGTTCTGAAAGTGAATGATGTTTGTTGAAAACTTAGGCAAGGAATTCCTTTGGCAAAAGAAAAGCTGCTCTTACAGAGAAACAAGATTCATACTGAGTGCTTACACTCAGACTCATTTAGCATTAGTCATCAGTTGGAAATACACACACAATAGAGAACCTCCTTCCCTGCCTTGCAGCATTCCATTGGTGAGTGTTTTATGTTTGTCTCACCCTCTTGTTACTGCTCTTGAAGGAAATGCAGCTTTAATGTTTAAACCCCCCAGTTTGTTAAAAGCACAATTAAAGCATTTGCCTTATCAAATTTAAAATCACTGTATCACAGTTTTTATGTTCAATAATGTAAAAAATCATCCTCCCCCTTTCTAACCTGCTTCCAAATCATCTTCATCGATCTCTGGTGTTCCATAGCTACGACTCAGTGCCTCCTGGACTTCATTGGCTTCTTCCATCATATCCTCCAACTGATCTTGGATGTCCTGAAGCAAGAATCAATTTCAATTGGTCCACATTTAATCAAATTCTACTTAGCAATTCCAACACACAAAGCACTCAATATTTTAATGCAAACCACACCTTTCTGAAGCAGCATTAATACAAGTCAAGACACATGCATTCAGAGGTAGTATGGCTTTTAACTATTCAAATTATAATGCGTAACACTATGAGATAGAAAAAGAGGAACCTTGAAACATCTCTGCAAAATTCTTTTAAGTATTCTTCAAGGAAAACTGAAGACCTCTAATAAATCCACTCTCCGGAGAATAAGCAGTAACCCGAGTTGTGCCACAGCAAATTTTAGATGAGACTTTAGTGCACTTATTGACAACAGGTGCCCACAGGTTTGCAATGCACGCCACATAACAGCACAGGAAAGAGAACATGAAGGAATTCAGAACTGGCATTGGATAAGAGCTTAAGTGCAGAATACTTGAAATTTTGTTTAGATATAATGGAGGGGGGAGGTATGCATTTTCTGACATCAGGGCCAGGCCTTGCTGACCTCTTGATTTTTTGTTTGATCAGTGGTTTTTTGGTTTTAGCCTTTGTTCTTTTTAATGAGGCACTACCTTGAACTGGTGGAGTGAAGGACTGATCTGCACGGGGAAAAAATAAAGGACAAAAAAAGCCAAAGCAGGAAGTATCTACTAACATGCTGAACTGCGGAGGGGAAGAAGGAAGAGATTACAGATTAGCTCAGCAAGGAAACAATAATCAGTACCATAAAGCGAACAACTGATTGTGCAGTACCAGAAAAATCAGGAAGAAATTATGACAGTAGTCCCATGAAAAGGGCAGACAAACTCACATGAATGAAAATAGTCAGTTTACCTTCAAGTCAAATAATCCACTCACCACTAGTTCAGTACATTATATCTGCTCTTTATCCATCTAAGCTTACCTCAATTTGATCAATCTTGACTTGCTTGTAAGCTTTCTTCATTTCTTTCACTCCCAATTTCATTGCATCCACCTAAAAGAGAGTCAAACCACATACTTGTACCTGACATAGCACACACAAATTAAGTAAGTGTGAGATTAATACACTGGTACCGTTGTCTTTGTGTCCTTCAGTGCCTGAATAGTGTAGTTAGCTTGTTCCATATTAAAAGACTGCTGTGACAGATTATCCCTCTGTTGTTCATACCTGTTAAAAACAATGCAAATAATGGTTTCAAAACACCACATTATTACCACAAACATTCTTAATTTAAAAAAAATGAAAAATCAGCAGCAGTATTCTAAAAATAAGAACAGATTTGGGGTTTTTTTTCACCTATTATGAACAATTGCAGAATAAACCACTTCATAAAATCTGGTCATTATGCATACCTGTGTATCTGAAGCTGACAAAGCTATTCCTGAACTACGCTTCTGTTTTAACTGACAGCAACACCATGTTTGCTTAGGCTTACAGAGTAGGTGAGGATACAGCAAAATTTAATCACCATAAGCTAAATATGCATGCCATGCCCACTAAGTAGAAAGGAAGAGTTGCCAGGTTATCCAAACCACGATGGCTCTGCACTGGAGCATTCCAGGGCAGGGAGAAGGGGCAGGACAGGGTACCAAAAAGAAAGCATTAAGGCTAACCAAAAAGAAAAGGGAAACTTTAAAATTCAAGAAATCATCATTTTCAAAGTTAAACTTTTATCAATTGAAGAATGTAAATTAAACTATGTCAAGTTAAGCAAAAGAACTAAAATATACAAATGAACAATGAGTCCTTCAAACATCCAAAGCAAAATGTCTGCAAGACAAGGATGATCCAAATACAAAACCTCCTGGATAACTAACGACAAAGTGTATCACTGGTTAACAAGATGGAAAAGATATGGCTGAGGGATGTGACAATAGCCTATTATAAGGGGGTCAGTGACTGTAAATAGGGGAACAACTACATATCAAGGAAGGTAAGCAGACAGCATAGTCAAGAAACAGAAAAAACTCCAGAATATAAAACCCCAAAATCAGGCAGTCTGCCTCACAACATCTAACTAAACTACTGCATTCCTCGCCATATGATGGCTTGGATATTAAGAGTTCCCAAACAAATAATCTTAACAAGTAATCGAGTAAGCCTGTAAAAATACAATTTATCTGAGGGATATGAAATACAAGATGATATGAGCTTTGGCTCAGAGAGCATCTAAGAGATTTGCCATTCATGGACTATACAGCATTACAATGAAACATCCCTGGACGCCCGCCATGTTCAGACATCCTTTCCTTTGGCTCTGTTGCTGGACACTTTCCAAGACAGTGTACAAGCAGACCACAGGATCACCTATTCTGTCCATTTTGGGGTTTTTGCATAGACACAATTATTGCTCTACATCCACTCAAGTCCTCAAGGGTGTCCATAGAGAACAGGTAAAATTCCAGCAAACTAGAGTATGGTCTTCAAATACACAATTTACAGTAATTAATTAATAACATAAAATGAGGCACTCTCTCAGACAGTTTAGGAGCCAAACACGGCGGTAATAATGAGCAGATTTAGGTAATCTTGTACCAATACAAATTTGTATACTGACATATAAATAAGAAATATGCTGATGCAAAATCTGTAAGGAGATGCTTCTGAAAGGCTTGTTCAGCATTTTTCTTTAAAGAATGCTCAGAAGAGTACTGGAAAGAGGAATGAAAGCATGCCACCCCTTAAAGAAAACAGGCTTTTATTAATCACAAACTGAGAAAGGTTTCAACTTACATTCGCTTCTGCTTTAACACTCTCAAGGCTTTCTGCTTAACTGTATTCTGAAAGACACAATATTGCTACATCAGGAAAAATATCTGACTTGACACTTGATTATACTGTTTAAACCTAATGTATGTATTGGATTTAAGTTTTCCAAAAGTTTCCTTAGTTACTAGTGCCAAGAATTTCACAATAGTCACACTCAGTGTTTGTCCTGCATTAATGATTCACCAAACAGGTGAGTATGCAAAGCTTCTAATAGAAAAGGCTTTCAATTTCTGGAGTTTGAATTATTTCTTCAATAAAAAGAATACAAAGTCAAGCTTAGTCCATCAGAACCACCTTTCATTAGCACATTTTAATGGTCTGCATCAAATAATACTGCAAGAGGTAATTTAACAATATTGTTTATATCAGATACGTTTATCATCAGATACATTTTATATTGTAAGTACATTCCCTTTAAAATGGGTTGTCCTGCTCCCTTTAGCCACAGAGCAGACCTTTTTGTTTTGGCTAATGAACAAAACAGCCTCTGTACCAGAATTAACTCAGGTAACAGAAGGAAAAAGGGAAACAAGTTACTTCTGATTGAGAAATTACATTACACTTTGGAAGAAATAAACCCCAATGAAATCACTGTTCAAAGATGCACGTGTAGTAAAAATAATTCTGCAGGATCTTTTATCTCATCCACTGGGCAAGATGCAAATCTAAGAACCTGATGAACTGGCTAAATCACCCCACTACATGACAAGAAGGGTGAGTCACATCCTCTCGTGCTTAAATCCCACAGAAGACTCTTACCTTTGCAGGTCCCTCTCTCATCTTCTTCATTTGATCCTTATACTTCACTAGTTCTGCATCAAGCCTAGCAATTTTCTTGTCGATTGACTCAGCTCTGCTATCCACCTTTAGTAGTGAGGGGGAAAACAAACAAAGAGACTTTCATTAAGGTCTTATTCAAGTAGTATTTGGACAACAAAATTACCCACCTCAGTTTTATTATGTTTCTAACTAAATTGTTTCTTCACTCAGTGGCTTTATAAACAAGTGAAGTTTAGATTCGGCAGCAAATCCAAAACCAGAATGAAGTCTGACAACTTGTATGAGCAGCATGAGAAACAACACTCTGAGGTTGCAGCAAGCTCTCCCATTGTAACATGTTGTAGTCATTTTGAGAGGCTCCCTTGCAAACCCACTCAAGTCAGGCCTCCTTTTAAGAATTTCTGATAACAAGAGTGCCAGGGACTGAACTGGAATGGAAAAACTTGTAAGTACCGTGGTGGCAGATAAGGGGGCAATGCAAAAGTGAAAGGGCTGTGTTCAGCAAGGCTAGAGGTTTATTTTCAGTGGGAAGAGTGCATTAATCCTTCAGAGCGACACCTGGATTACTGGTTACATCTAAGAAGCACAGACTTGAAATTTCTTTCAAAGGTGCCTAACTGCTTTGCCAGAGGGACATTTTTCCCATTACTTTCTACAAAGGGAGCCAGGACACAGCAGTTCCACCTGGTAGCTACTCTGAATTCTTACGGTGCTTTTGCTCTGACTCCCAAGAGTCGTGTCACAGCTCAGTAAGAGACCCCCAGCAGCCAACCCCTAACACTGCCCTGGTGCAGTGCATACCACAGAGTTGTAATTAGGGAAATCTCTTAACCCTTGAGCGTAAAAAGGTTAAAGAAGATAATTACACAACCAAAAAGTGGGTATAAGTAAGCCTAACAGCATACAAAAATTTATAAAAAGCCTTCTTAACATGAACTATCACAGCATTTCTCTGGGAACAACTTCTCATTCCAAGGAGCCTCTGTAGGGATTAGCATACAGTGACATTCCAATTATAGCACGAGACTGACCAGTTCTGACTTGCTAATGCTGTGGCTAAGCATGTACAATTATGCAGATTTTCATCTTGGTCTTTCAATGACCCTTCTAAAACTCTGCACTATGACAGCAACATGCATTTGCCAGAGGCTGCCCAACCAGAATACATGATATGAACTCTCCACACAAGACATTAAAGTGCCTGGGCACAGCTGGCATTGAAAAATTTGTATTAAGCTTTCTATTATGCCAAATATTTTACTGAGAGCAAGAAAGAGAGATATTTTTCGATTTTAAAACTCTTCTATGTTCAAAGCATACCACAGCACCTGCTCAAAATCTTAATCAGCTAAATGTATCTTTGAGGTCAGCCTCCATAGGGGAAAAAACAGTTATTTGGTTTATTTATATAAGGCTTCTTTAGCAGGAAATGGAGTCAGAGTTTTCTACATTAATTAGCTATGTAAAAATTTCACACACACATTACACAGGACCTCAGCTATTAAAATAAGACAGAATGGACAGAAGAGGGGAGAATGGATCTAATTTATCCAGAAGAAATGTAGACTGTGTATTAGAGCTGCTGTCTATTATGCAGGAATAAGGCCCATCGAAGTACATTGCATTGCTATAGAAAGGCCCCAATCTACACAAAAGAAAGTGATTCTGAATTTTAACACTGTTGCCACAACTATCGTTCCTATTTATGTTTTCTATTTACTCCTTTGAAAAGCCGTAAGCCTGGAGTGTTTTTTCAAAGGAGAAAAAATAAAAACACTGCTGATGCCACACTTCCTGATGCATCCCTCCTCCTACCAGCCCCGTGACAGCTTTGACTCATCTCACTGTGCTCTGCCAGCAAGCCTAAAGAACCCTGCCATTAGTGCAAGGAATTTTAGATGTCTAAACTTGCCTACACAGGGAAGAACATCCCAAATACAGGCATGACTACTGCCGAAGAGTTGTCTACATTTTTACCAAATGTTAACTATGAACATTAATTGCTGCTCACCAAATACACGTAAAACATTTCCTAACTGCTGCTTATTGGTTAATTACCACTGAAGTAACACGGTTAGAGATTTCACAAAGCAATATGACTCTTTCAAAAGGAAGAGCAAAATGTCCCACAGAAGGGACATTACTGGAGTCTCCAAACTGCTGAATTTAACATGGTAAAGAAAACAGTGCAAGTTTTTTTAGTATTTCACACAACTCTTTTCAATAATAATTGACACGTAATTTAAGAGGAAAAAAATCTAATGATATCTGTAGTCCTTTAGCAGAATCTATACTGAGTCTTCACTATTGTGAAAAGGAACTGAAAATATAGCAAGTCTTTCACAAATCAGGTAGATTACTGCACATAACTTAGCACAAAAAGCTAATTGATAAACCTCAAACTTGTAAAAGGAAGCACGTTTCCCCACACACCTACTGGTATATGGAACTGTCTTAAANTCTTGTTCTGGTGTCATCAGCCTGAGAGAAGAGATTCACACCCACCCGAGTGCAGCCTCCCTTCAGGTAGTTGTAAACAGCAATGAGGTCACCTCTGAGCCTCCTCTTCTCCAGGCTGAACAACTCTAGTTCTCACAGTCACTCCCCATAGGGCTTGTTCCTGGTGTTGCCAATCAAAACAGCAATTTAAATTACACTTTCACGTACCCTTAATATCTACTGGGATTGAATAAGATCTTAGTGAAGGATAGCCTGCTGGTATATCTGATTTTTTTAATTTAACACTGAAAAATGGACATTAAATTGGACCTGGCAAAATCAGCACGAAAAATCTAATAGATTAATAAGGAATTGTTGCTGTGAAGAAAACAAAGTTTCCTGGTCTTCAGCTTCAGATCAGTTTTTGGATTTTGGAGCTCAAGCCATCCCTCAAAGTGTTTACTGGCAACCATGGGAAAGCTAATTCTGATTTTCAATTATTCACTGTTCTAACTAAACATACTTCGAGTTATGTTTGGGCTTAACGCTGCTATAAAAACACCACAGATTCTCTGCCAGTAAAATAAGTTATTGGGAAAAAAATCTCTATGACCCCTTTTCTCCCCGTAGCATCCAGTGGCACACACAAAAGACTGATGTGTAGGGTTGTGGAGGTAGAACTGAAAACTTAAATAGTCTCTTCATTGAGTAGCCAAATGGATCTTCTGGGAGGAAAATTTTGATTTTCCAGAAACTTTTTGTTGTCAGGTTCCAGCAACAATGGTTTGTTAGCCTTTGTGAACCTCCATTTATGCCACAACCATTGCTGACCTTTCACTGGACTTCATTAACTACTGAGACAAATAAGACCTCTGTGCTCTTTCCTCACCTTTTAAAATTAGTTTACAAGAGAATGAGCTGCAAAAATATGCTACAGTTCTCTCCACAAACTTTAAAGTAAAAAAAAAAAAAGACTATGAAATTACAGGACAAATCTTCTTAATACTTTTCCTTAACCCTCTTTTCAGACAGGCTAACATTACAGCAGTTGTAAAGAGTTCCGCTTTGTGTTTCCTCAGCATCTCTTACTCGGTCTGGGCTTGTTTACCTGTCCATCTGCACATCACTTTGGCAGCAACCCCACTCACCCTTGAGAGGCAGAACACTCTTCATAAGAATGTGAGAGGGACTTGCCCTCCTACTTTCTGTGCTGGACAGACACACAGGTTTTGTTGCTCCTGCCCCTGCCTTGCCACAGCTTGGCACGGCAAGGAGTAGGCAGTGCAACCAGAGAAGTGAAGTCCTCAGATGGAAATACTGAGCATATCCACAGGGATGTAAGGAGAGCCATGCCCCACACAACACATCGTGTGCGAACATTCACGGGACACGCTCCCAATGCACGGCAAACAAACACAGGCGTGGTTGTGCAGAGACACAGAGGTACATCCCAGGGCACAGGGGCACACCAACACACACCCGTGCAGATACCCCTATGCACAAACAGGCTGCACCGAAACACAGCCGTGTGTCTGTGCGCACCCCGGCACAGCGTTCGAGCCCAGGATGCAAAAGGCCTTGAGCAACCTGGTCTAGAGGGTTACAAGTAGATGATCTTCCACGTCCCTTCCAACCCACAGANGCCGCCTCCCGCTGCCGCCCCGCGCTCGGCCCCAGCGCCGAGCCCTCGGTGCGGGAAGGGCACTGAGGTGCTGCAGAGAGCCCAGGGAAAGATAATGGAACGCGTGGATGAGGGAGCTGGGGTTGTTTAACCCGGAGAAGCAGAGGCTGTCACTCCACAACCCNATCGAACCCCCCGATCTCCCGCATGAGCAGCAGGGACACACCACTGTCCTGAAGTGGATTTATCTGTGGTTCGGGGCCACACACATCTATAATCTACACACACACACACAGAGGCAGAGGGGCACAGACTCTGTGCCCACGTACAGCCGGGTCCCCACACCCACTCCTATCACCAGGCACCGTCCGAGGCGGCCGGGCCGCGCCGCGCTCAGGGCGCCCGGGCCGGGCTCTCACCGTGCCGATGCAGTCGGTGAGGCTGGGCGGAGGCGCCTTCGGCTTCGCTTTGCCGAAGAAGCGGTTCATGGCGGCGGTTCAGGCCTCGGAGTCGCTCCNATCACCATCCCTGGAGGTGCTTAAGAAACAACTGGATGTGGCACTTAATTAACCCATGACACTGACAGGGTGGTGGTGTGTCACTGGCTGGACTCAATCATCTCAGAGGTCTTTTCCAAACTAATTAATTCTGTGATATATTTGTTTTATTTATTTTTTAATATTAGTAACACTTTTTTTTGTTTTGTACAGAAGTTACTGAGGACCTAGCATATCTTTAGGCTTCACCCACTGATCAAACTGGTCTGACGTGAGGAAACCCAGCTTTATAGCAGCTTCTTTTAACGTTGTCCCCTCTTTGTGCGCTGTTTTGGCAATCTTAGCTGCTTTATCATATCCTGTAACAAAACAAAACCAACAAGTTAGCCATTTGCAGTCTCAACGATTTGTTGGAGGCAAGAGAAAAGTGGGACACTTGGTCTGTGGAGAACTATTTGCTAGGCATTAGGATTATTGTTTAACTTAATTTGCAGTAAATGCACACCGAACGTTTACGCCAACTCCTTATTTAAAATGAAGGTAAATTATATTATTCTGATCTTAATTCATTTAGATCAAAGATTTATGGGACCTTCTCCTTTTTAAAAAAGCAGCAAACCTCATATTGTAATCTTTCACTTATCATTACATATTAGTGGTCAGTTCAGGAAAACAGTTACACTAATTCCCCCAATCTTCTTCTAACTCTAATCAAAGTTATTTTTCTAATGCACAGGTATGGCCACTGCAAGGAAGACAACTTCTGCAACAGTAACGGCAACTGGTGATGTTGCAGTAAATTAACCTTTCACCTGAGCCATGACTTGGTCTCCTAAACCTTGTGATAATACAAATAACACGTTCAAATAACGTTGCCAGAGAGTATTTCAGTATTTTGATTTCTCATGAGTTGAGAAGTTTCTGAGCCTTAAACCTACCTATATGTGGGTTCAGTGCTGTGACCAACATCAGAGATTCACTCATCAGTTTGTTGATCCTCTCTGTATTGGCTTGGATTCCTACTACACAGTTGTCAGTGAAAGAAACACACACATCTCCAAGCAGTCTTGCAGAGTTTAAAACATTTTTAATCTAACAAGGCAAAGAAAGAAATACCAATAAGTTCATTCAGATATTAGTATTTGCAAAATTCTGGCACCTTTGTTCATAACCAGTGTTCCCTCCACCTTCAATATCAACTTATTTAGCAGGCTAACAGGGAAGCTCGAGAAGGACTATCAGGAGTTGTCCTGATAGGTTGTGGAATTATGGGTACAAACTTAAAGAGGGGAAATTTACCCCAGATATTAGGAGGAAATTCTGTACTCTGAGGGTGGTGAGATACTGGAACAGGTTGCCCAGGAAGGTTGCAGATGCCTCAACCCTGGCAGTATTCAAGGCCAGGTTGGATAAGACCTTTAGCAATCTGGTCTAGTGTGAGGTGTCCTTGCTGATGGGGACTAGATGATATTAAAGGTTCCTTCCAAACCCTTACCATTCTATGATTCTATTTTTAGAACAGGACTACAGTAAATGGTACAACCTCAGCCTTTTGCAGGGTAAGCTCTATCCATCCTATTAAAAAGGAATTTGTAAGAAGCAGAAACTCCTGCTCTGACAAGTAAAAAATACAAGGACACATTTGATTCATTGTCGTTTTCTCCCCCAGGTACCAACCATAAGAAGGCATCCAAAAATATTACGGGCAATATTGCCTGGCATTAGTTGTCTTCTTTGACAACCAGTAACATGCCACCTTTGAAGGGTTTGGTTTTTTGGTTTTAGGGGTTTTTTTGAGAGCTGACTGTTTCTATCAAATTTATCTTCCAACAGGTTGTTCAATATAATTATTTTCCTCTTCAAAACCAGGTGCTGTATGCTTAGAATAAAAATATTCAGATTGGCAGAAAAAACCCCATTACCCTAAGCAGACAGTAATGAAGAGACAAAAAATGCTTCTGTTGTAAAATTTTTCTTTCAATCATTTCTAACTAGCATAATAAAAATACAGCATCAGTCAGTATAGGCTGTGCAGAAAAATGACATGCTGCTTCCTTTGTGCCTCTTATTTTTAACAAGAAAACAAACCATCAAAAACTTTTATTTCTAATTATTATCTTTCCTGAAAGTCACCTTAATTATTTTAGTACTATCATCTCTACCTTAACCTTTGTGCTATTCTCTCAACATCTTATACACAGGTCTCCACAATCTTCTGATTTGGTGCTTTTTTTTTGTCCTCAGTGTCTCCTCTTGATTTTAAAGAAAAAACACCAACCAAACAAAGCAAAAAAACCCACCCCACAAGAAAACAATAAAAAAAAAAACCAAGTCTTTGGCTTTGTACAAAATTTTGCTGCATTTTGTGTTCCTCTCTGCCTACTTCCTTAGGCTGATGATAGGTGTACATTGTTAAGATAGAAGCTTATCTGTGTAAGAATTTCACACAAAAAGATTCTCAGCTCTCTGTCAAAATAACAACAGTTTACCATACAAAAGAATGAAATTTCTTTTCACAATTTTTTAGCTTCTTTGGTGCCTGCATTGGCCAGTTATTCACTGAGGGCTTTTGTGCCCATGAATTATCTGACTGTACAAACAATTACTGAAAAAGTCCTAGATATTTAAAACTTTATAGACTTACCATCATGGGCTTAAACACATTCAGTTCAAAGTGTCCATTGCTTCCTCCTACAGTAACAGCAACGTGGTTTCCCATAACTTGGGCTGCCACCATGGTTACAGCTTCACACTGGGTAGGGTTCACTTTTCCTGGTTGTGAAAGGGAGAGAAAAAGATTAACAAAGGAAAAGGAATGGGAAAAACCAACCAACCACCCACCACCAGCCAGAAACCAGTAGTTTTCTCATTTACCAAATCACATTCAGCAGAAAATGTTTTGCAAGAGGTAACAAGTGTTACCCATCCGTATCAGTGTATCACAGAAAATAAAGTACATATTTTCACAAATTACATTAAATTGACTGTACTGTTCCAGTATTTCAGCTAGGATTTTTGCAACAGATGTGTCTGCTTTAGCAATCTACCGAGACTTTGAGAGCTTGATCAAGTGTGCATGAGTTAAGCAGCTGTTCATTACCACAGTTCTTAACAGTCAAGAGATTAGAACCCATCTTTATTCATTCAAGTAGACATTTCCGGGAGATCACTACCAAATCTCAGCCAATTTAAGAAAGTTCTTGCTAATCTATTAGATTACTTTGTGATAAAATTAGTACACTTTGTCAGGAAAAAAACCCTGAAACAAACAAACAAAACAAACAAACAAAAAAACCCCCAACAACAAACATACCACGTTAGAGTGGCCTCCTAACAGCTAAGTTTTATGGCTGATTTAACTTCTAGAAATAATCCTAATAAGTACAGTCATTATTTGTTTTTTTTAAAGCCTGATATGGTCTATTCCTTTTATCATACAGAAAAAATATGCTTACAATAATTTTGGATGTATAATATTCATATATACATATACTTTTGTAAGAAAGAGGCAAGGAATGACTATTAATATTATTCCTTCTTTTCTTATCCTCCCATACAACGGGATCATTGTGCAAGGGAAAACATGAGTGCGTAACACTAATCATGTTAAGAAGTAATGACAGAACTCAACTTATATTGCAACATTGCCACAATTCATAGAATAACTTAAAGATTGTTTCAGAAAAGCATTGACATAAAAATTACAGTTGGCCCTCTAATACCATAATACCACGGGTCTTGTTGGCCCCCCGCAAAGCCCTCCATTTGCATTGATTGGCAGCTCATTAATATGCAAATTTGCC
>WEKX01024175.1:115968-137452 GCA_013390025.1 Pitta sordida | reverse complement strand
TTGTGGGCCTGATCCCTGGGTGGGCATTAGCTTGGGAGTTGGACTAGATGATCCTGTGGGTCCCTTCCAACTCAGAATAACCTGTGAACCATAGCACTAAGCAGCACATCTAGTCATTTCATGAACAGTTTCAGGTATGGTTACTCCATCACTTCCCTGGGCAGCATCTTCTAATGTTTTGACCCCTTTTCAGTGATTAAATCCTGATGTCCAACCTGAACCTCCCCTGCTTGGCACAGCTTGAGGCCATTTGCTCTTGTCCTGTCACTAGTTCCCTGGGAGAAGAGGCGATCCCCACCTGGTTACTGCCTCCTTTCAGGTAGTTGTACAGAGTGATAAGGTCTCCTCTGAGCTTTCTCTTTTCCAAGTTAAACAAGCCCAGCTCCCTCAGTTGCTCCTCATAAGCTTTGTGCTCCAGACCCCTCCCCAGCTCCACAGCCCTTCTGTGAACTCACTCCAGCACCTCAATGACTTTCTTGTAGTGAGTGGCCCAGAAGTCTGGCCTTGAGGTGTGGCCTCACCTGTGCTGAGGGTCAGAATATGGGGAATAAAGGATCAGAACATGGGGAAAGAATCATATATGTTTGCATAGTTCCTACTCTTCCCTAGGAGTCCACTTTTGAAGTCAGACTGTCCCTCTCTTTTCTTGTTTGATTTTACTTGTTCCTTTTTAGGTGGGTCTCTGTCCTCTTGGACAGGAGCACAGCTAGGTATTGGCTGTAATGCCCCTTCCAGCAGTCCTGACCTTCCGCAGCAGCTTGCCCAGGTTTGCATCACCACAGAAGCTGGGGAGAGGGAAATGTGCAGCCTTTTTACTGTCCTAAGCATTACTCCCAGTCAGATGGAGGTACTCCATCAGTTCCATACCAGAGACGCCAGTCCTGCTCACTTGGAGTACTTGCAGAGTAAGTGGAAATCAACTTCAGCACAGTGGTGAGTGTCCCTGCCTGGCATGTGGGAGATTGGGGTTCCATTCCATTCCTGTCCCCCCTAACTACCTTTAGACCTTTTAAACAAAGAAAAGCTAGCAGTTGCACAACTGATTCCTCAAATTTACATAATCCCAATGTCAACAATGGTGAAACAAAGACAAATAGTATCAGCATATACTGGTACAAGTACCTTCTAACAACGAAATTGTTATGAAAAATACAATTACCTCCCTAGCCAATGCCACATTAGGCATCCACAAACTCCAGTGAAGTTAGCAGGGTGCTTTGTGATGAATGTCACTTGTTGATTCACAGAGTAAAAAGTGACATTAGCTAAAGAATCAAAGTGATATTTTTCATAGGTACTGAAGTAACTGAACTGCAGCATTACCTACAGACCTGAAGAAGCCTTGCCTGAATTCGAACGTGACAAACATGGAACTCACTCCTCAGCCAGAACTTGCCCCCTTGAGTGGCTTTATGACCGCAAGGTCTCAGTTTCCATATGCAAAGCACTTTCTGCAGTCACTCCCTGACCTACAGGATCTGCTGTAAAACAGTACATCAGCAGCACACTCTCAACCCTCTACTCGACCACCCCTGGGCCACAGGAGAAGCCAGAAGGAGACCTACCAACTGAACTACTCCTGTGCTCACCTAGTTTCCATCACAGCTACAGCAAGTCTCAGTTCAGAACTACTATTCCTTACCCACACAAAACTTTCTTTCTTCCTTAACTCCTTAAAAAGGCCTGACAAGGTATGCTCTGTCCTCCAAAATCCCAAGAACCCATAGTCCAAAGCTTACTGAGTTAGGCAAACAGCACTGTACTTTTGCCTTTTTGCAGGCAAACTGATTGCACCACAATTCACTGAAGATACTCAAATGGCACAACTGCTGCAATATTGCTTCCCATGGAAAATCACATTCTGATGCACTGATGCAGCAACTTTTGGATATAAGTACTTTAAGTAAAAGAATCATCATTTTTAGCATGCCAAAACCAACTTTTTTGAGGCCACCACAAAATGCAATTTGTGCTCAATTGTTCTCCTTTGGCAGATTAAGGATGTTTCCATTTTCAAAAATAGTTTCTCTTTTATAACATCAAGTCACAAATTCTGAAATTTACCCTGAAATTTACCCTTTGGAAACCAAACCCAAATATTTTACAACATTCAGCTAAGAAGAACCACTACAACCACAATTTCATTTAAAACATCTTGTGCAATTTAGCTCTAAGTTAAGAGCCATACCACAGGACAGTATGAACATTTGGTTGTAGCTACACATTGTGTTCTAAAACAACTGTTGCTACTGAAAAAAATCTCTAAAAACATCAAAAAGTGATGGCTTGGGTTTGTAGGGTCTCAGGGTTTTAATTTAAACACTGGATGGTACATCTTTTGGTGAACCTCTCTTAAATAAAAACATACAGAACTTTTCCTGTAAGAATTCAACAGCTACTTGAGTTCCAAATTCACTGAGGAACATTTTATTATGACTACTGCTGTTATTTAAATCCAAGCAACTAACAACGTACACAGGACAGGTCATATTTCTGACCTGCAAGGAGCACACAACACACATCTGTCTTGTCACCTTGCAGCCTTTGTATAGTTTTTCTCAGATGATGCCAAAAGCAAAAATAAAAAAGGGAGCCATCCCATAGGCCAATGGTTTGAGTTACATAGTCTGACACCAGTTTTACTGTGCAGGTAGGTTTTATCCACCGCAAAGTTTATTCACCTCTTGCGAAGCTTGTTTTAAATGTTCTTTCGTACAACTTAATCAGTATCAGATTGGAAGTTGATGTTCATATTAGATTTATTGACTGATTTGGTAAACTAAGAACTGATAAAATCCTGAACAAGCTGTTCTCTGCCAAAATTCTTTTGACAGTTTAAATTACTTCCTTGTTTTAAGGAGCAAACTCAAAAGAGACGCACCCGAGATTAAGGGCTCCACGCAACATCTTAGGTTATTACTGGGATTAGAAATTCCTTATCTGAACAGTGGTTTTATTTTTACGTTGAACCATGTGCAATAATGAAGTCCCGCTCCTGTCTAAGTCCGACAGTTAACTTGCCTGTACTTGAACAACTACTGCAGATGCCTGCTAGAGGTTGTTCTCAGCTGAAAGCTCCCTAGTTTTCAGATAGCCTCAAAGGTATTCCGGACATCGCCATTCTTGTGAGGATGCAGCTTTTCCTTCTTTGTACCCCAAAAGCTCTAAGAAAGGCTCGGAAATTCCTGTGGGAGCAGCTGCTGCCCGGCAGAGCTCAGTGACAGCAGCTCCTGCACCACCACCTCTCCCACCTGCCTACCCAGCGGGATGCCCCCGTTGCCACCGCGCCGGCTCACGGCGTGAGTCTCATCCCACGGGCAGCGCCGCCGGAGAGCAGCGCCCTGCACGTCCCGCCCGTCCCTCCCCAGGAGCAGCAGCGGAGCCGGGGACGCCGGCGCCGCTCCCGCCCCGCCGCAGGAAGAATGTGGAAAAGGGCCGCGCAAGCCCTGCAGGGAACGGCGGCCGCGTCCTGGCGGTACCGGGGCGCTCCCGCTGGTTCTGACCCGCTNGGACGAGCGTCACGGTGCCGGGGGCCCGCACCGCCGGGGGCTCGGACAGCGCCAATCCGGGGAGGGAGGGAAGTGGAACAGGAGAGAGCGGCCCGCGGGCCCCGCCTGCCCCGGGCGAAGGGCAGCGAGGGAGGCGATAAAACAGCGATTTTTCCCACGGTGGAGAAAAAGTAGGAGCTTGTTCTGCGTTACTGCGACCTAGTCAGAGACGCATGAAGCGTTATGACACCCCCCAACAACAGCCACAGCTCTTGTTTTCTTCCTTTTTTTTTAAATCAAGACACAGCCCCGTTTTCCCTTCCTGCCCGGGCCAGTCTAGTACCAGTTTCGACATACCAACACCATCCATGGGGTGCAAAACACAGAACCAATACAAGAGCGAAATAAGGTGTATTCAGTTTTTCCAACACTCCAACACTTCAGGTTTTCCAAACATTCTTTTTTTTCCCAACGGCAGCCAACATTCAGCAGTTAAAACGATTTTGGGTTTTTTGGTCAAACATCGCAAAATGCTTCGTTCAATTGCAATCTGCAAAGTTACACTTCAGTCATCCACGAACTGCAAGGCAGTCACAGAAATTATGCTGGAAACTGCTCTATTAAATGCCTGACAAGCTAGTTCTTAGCACTAAATGCACATTAAATTCGAGTCTAGAAAGATTTAATGTTTAGGCAAGTCTTCTGCTCCTTGGTTCCTCTGAGAGAAAAGACTCTAGGAAATAACATACACAGGGCATGCCACAAAAATGGCTTCAGAAGTTCCAGGATTGGCATAAGATTATCTCTTAATATTATACACTATGTTACGTATATAAAATATCTTCTTATTCTGTTATGGAGAAAATAAGTAGAAGCCTCATTTCATTCAATAAAACAACAGTATGATGATGCAAAGTTATAACTGGCGCATCATTCTTCTCTTCTTCAGTGTTACTTATAGTCAGCAAATATGAGCTTAAATAATAATCAGCTTAAACCCCCATATCACACAATTCAGCATCTCCGTCTCATCTAAAGCTACTGCACTGCATTTCACAGAACCACAACATGGCTGAGGGTAGAAGGGACCCCTGGCCCTTCTACCATCTGGCCCAACATCCCTGCTAAAGCACCTTCCACAGCATCATGTCCAGGCAGGCCTTTAACCCCTCCAGAGACGGAGACTCCATGACCTCCTTGGGCAGCCTGCTCCAGTGCTCTGCCACCCAGCATGTAAAGAAGTTTTTCCTTGTATTCAGATGGAACTTCCTCTGCTTCAGTTTGTGCCCATTGCCCTTTGTCCTGTCACCAGGCATCACGTCTTGTTCTTAAATATGGAAATAAACTATACATTCACAATAAAAGCATTGCTATTACATATAGAAGTATCAGCATATTCAAACAAATACAAATACAAATACAAGACTTATAATGACTTTATTTAGACACATTTTGTGTTTTCCCTGTCAGTTTTGACAGATGGGCAAAAGAACATAAGCTGTCCAGCATTCCATTTGTAATATGTAATTGTACATTAAGCCACAGCAGAACACAAGCTGGAAAAGAATTTAGTCAGCATTTTGCATTCATGGGTAGTGCCAACACTATTCTGATTTGCCTGTGCTAAGCTTATGTACACACTGAGCGCCCCTGGGAGAGGCTTCAAGTGACCTGTAAGTCACTAGTAGGAGCGGATGGCAGGTGGGACGGTTTGACAGTCTTCTTCATTCAGAGTTCTGTCGATCACGGGTCTGTATTTCAAGGTCACCTGAAGTAAAAGGGAACAAAGAAATTTAGAACAAACCAACATCCTGCTTCTGAACAGGACAGCCTAGCTAACAACACAGATAACAGAACAACTTCACTGATTAATTGTTAAGCTAATCTCTCCATTATTTTTCTTCCATAGAAAACGAGCAGGTCATAACCTACAAGGAACATTAAAAGTTCCACCATGTTACCACTGACTGAATTCCTTAAAAGCAAAGCCTGACCAGAAATGGTATCAGAAGACTGACTTTAAAAAGGCCTTTGAAAATAAGTAAAGTTTTGGCTAAGAGCACTGGCTCCTAGTTCTTTCAGCTAGGAAAGTCTCAAAGATGAGAACCCAATGGGTCAGTTAGGAAACAGGAGTGTGTCTCTATCTTTCTGTCCTCAGCAGCTATTGAGGAAGTGAAGTGTTGTCACTTGTCCACAAACTAGATTCAAGGGGGAGAGGAAATTATGAAAATTCAGAAAATGAGATACAAAATAAGAAACCCCCATTAGTCAAGATTTTTCTAGGATCAGAATTCAGTTCTATCTTTGAAATACCATTAAGCTGTTGTGCTAAACACCAACTACAGGTTTTGTCACCATTAGAAAAGTTTTTAAATTAGCCTGGCACAAGGGGAAATACAACTTCAGCTCAAAACGCGAAGTCATTTTCCAAAGATCAACAGTAACTTCTGGTTATAGCTACTATTTTGTTCAACAACAAAATAAGTGTTGTGACAGTATTATCATGATTTGAAAAGCTGTCTAGGAGATCATACCTTCCCAGAGGGGATATCCACGTATGAAAGGGTGTGCTTTCGCCAGTGCTCCTCAAATGGCTTCCGTTGTTGGCCTTGGAGTGGCTTAGAATAATCAAACTCATCTACCCGTAGCTAAGAACGAAATCAGGTTAGTACAGATCAGAAGATATGTCTGCAGATTATTTTTCAACCACATAATTAGTTGCATTTCAATTATAAGTGTAACACAATGTTTCTCTGAACAGACAGCAAGCTTTCTCTTAATACATCCCATGTCCAATTTTAAACCTTCAGGCTTAATAAGAGCTTTAAGGCAACTTTTGTTGCATAGGACATTATTCTGTTTATGCATGTTTATGTCCTGTTTATGCATTTGTGACATTATTACTACAGTCCTGGTTTGGAGGTCTCTAATCATTCAGACACATACATGGAACCGCCCTTCTCATGATTCTTACCCAGTGTTGCATGCATTAGTCATTTTATATATAAAAAATAATAATAGATAAAGCAGAACAGATGGAACCCCAAACAAAAACATGCACTAATCTTAATGCTGAAGCCTGTACTTTGAAGAAATTTATAAAATATCTTTATGCACCTGAGGACAAATAACAAGGAAATTCAATTCTACACCCAGGCCACAGAAAATATTTATACCTTATAATCCTCTCTGGCATGGGCACCCCGGGACTCTTTGCGAGCCTCAGCACCATAAATGGTTTGTAGAGCACAAAGCATCAGGTTTTGCAATTCGAGGGTCTCCACCAAGTCAGTGTTCCACACAATACCTAGTAAAATATTAAAACACTATGGAAGATGGTCTACAAACAAGCCATTCCTCAATTTTCCTCTGTTCTCTTGGTGATACTTAAGAATTGAGCTACCCTAAGCTCTACAAACTGCAGCCACAATACTCCGCAACACTGAACTACAGTAATCCCTCAAATATTGGGGGGGGTTGGTTCCAGAAAGATGCTGTGATAAGCCAAATCCGTGCAGTAGAGGGAAATATGGTAACTAAGATAAATGGGGTAAAGGCGCCGGGGAAAAAAAACATGATGTATTGAAGCCACAAATGGTGAGCCGTGAAGTAGAGAGGGATTACTGTACTCACTACTGCCTGCGAGGCTCAGGAATTATTCCAACACCCTAACAACCATCATGAATCTTAGAAAAATTCAGTTCTAGCAGTCCCTGTTGCATGTGTACTACTGAGGCAAAATTATACTATAGACTCTTGCCTGCAACTCCATCCTCAAGCCTGATTTCAGATGCCAGGATCTGGCTAGATGATCTAAGTAGATCCTTAGCAGAGCTACTAAACAGGGCTTCCCCTTCCTTTCAACCCTCAGAGAGAGAGGGAAAAACAAACCTGCTAGCTATACAGATTTATTCAAGCTGGACACTAATGTCTCCATTTTGATCCCTACATTCTAAGACATTTTATCACTTTTCTTGATGGCTGGCAAGAGCTGTCCAAGAAAGCCAGTTCTACTTTCAGCATTAGGATATGTGTCCATTAGCATCAGTGGCAGTACACAACATGAGCAGACAAAAGCTGCATCAGTTGTACCTAAATAACCAAGTTCTCTTAAGACACAGTGCAAGACATGGCAATATCTGTACATGTACATCGTTATCTGCTCAGATGAAGAATGAAAACTGAGTGTTGAGCCTATGAACAGTCTTGCTACCTCTTTGCAGCTCCCTGGCCTTTTCAGAAGATACTAACAAAATTCATCATTCATCTCAGTATTTGAAAATCTTCACATCGTGTTCTAAGGAGTTTGTACTTTACACAGGTAAATCCAATTTCAGTCTCTGCTTCTTTGAAAGAATATGCAACCAGAAAATGACCAGTAAGATCAAGTATTTTACTGATTACTGTGTTTAGTAAGGGTTCTCCAAAATACTTTTAAAGACTCAAAATGGTCAAAGCCTTTGGCCATGTTTCAAGAAACATGTAGGTTTACTGAAAAAAAAACAAACCCAACATTTTTCCCAGAGAGTCCTCTGGCCAGGGTGTAATCTTTGTCATCGAATTACCTCTGTCAAAAGTCTTTAGATGAGCCAGATCACCATAAATTTTGCTAAGTATCTCACAGCCTTCTTGGAGTACAGAACCAGTACGAAATACAGCAGCATGGCTTTGCATTGCCTGCAACACAGTAAAACAAAATCAGTTTGATATGCTGCATATGAACTAACGTAACTTCCTAAGGGCTCTTTTGATTTCAAGCTTGTCTGCAGCCTAAAAATCCCCTACATTCTTCTGCTCACCCCAAACAAATGAAAGTCCACTCTTTATACAGCAAGCAAACCACCCAGGAGGAATGATCATGAAAAGAATCAACACCTTTTACTTCTGCAAAGCAAATTTTGAAGTGTACCTCCCAAAGTGACCAAACGCCACTGTTACTTCCAGCTTCTCCCATTCTATACTTGAGAGCTTCACCAAGGCTTACCTTCTGCATGTTAAGTCGCACTTCGGAAGTTCTTATGCTTCCATTAGCAAACCTCAATTTGTCAAGGTTAGCAACTGACTCTTCACCAGCATTTGGTTTAATGGGGGGAACTGGGTCTCCTAATAAGAAAGTTTCAGAAAGTTTAGTATGTGGGCTTGGTTTTGCTTTTGGCAGCTTCTTAGACTAGCAACTCTAAAAGTCAGATTTTACTAAAACACAATCTGTTTTCTTCCTCTAAGGTACACATCAACTGCAACTTTTCTGACTCCCACCAGTAGCATCCCTACACTCAAAAATAAAGTTCTCAGAGCAATACATATATGAATCCCATTCTCTCCTATAAGAATTCATAGAGATTTTATAGGTTTGGCTAAATTCTGCTGTTCATTCCTTAGAAGCAGCACTTCCTGAAAATTCTTCTAAACTACGGAATAAGCCTGTGGTCCCTAACACCTTCACCTACAGTTTCCTTATCTCCCCATTCCCAAATCTCCCACCCTCCCTTGGAGCTGTTAAGGGAGCAGGACCAGTCAATAAGCTTGGGAGTTACGCATGAGCTCCACTTCTTTACTCCTGACACTGGAACCCACGTGTTACTGGGTAACAAACCAACCACAGCATCTTACCAGCACAGTTCACCTCACATGTAGCTTTGCATTCAGACTAGTAAAACCCTTTCTACAATTTCAGACTCTCAGGGGCCACAGAAAGATTCAGATAAATGTCTTCACAAAGCCAGACCCAAGAGGTACCACTAGATCTAAGCCAATTCCACAAAGAAACATCACTCTGTGCATTTGGTGCATTCAGACTGAAAAAACAATCCAACTTATTAATTTGGACATTAAGCAGTGAGACAACAGATGACTACTACTGGACTTCAGCTGCTCTGGCAATGTAACTGCCACTTGGAGTATTTTATTGAGAGCTGGAGCAGGGGGTTGGTTGTTTCCTCAGCTCAGTGATGATGAACAGCTCACTGCTCACTGCTGATGAACAAGATTATTTTAAAAAAATGCAATATTCAGCAGTGAGAATCCAGGGAATTAGTTGTTTAGTGTCTATCTCTTATCACTTGCATGTCAGTCCTTATAAATCAGCAAGATCGCAGCAAATTCCACTGTGCAAAAGTGCCAAGAGTAAGATCATCAAACTGTCGTATGTGCTATGTAGGATGTAGAATAGTCCATCTTCACATTGAATATTCTGTTTTAATTTGTGAAAAACCTCAGCTGCTTTTACCAATAGCATTGATCCAGTTCTAGTTTAAAAAGGATCAATTTACAAGGTAAATGTTCATGTCAAAACATTTGCATAGCAACGAAGATGCCTATAAAAAGCATAAACACCAATTTCTTCCTCTAGTAACAGACAAGAGCCTATGTCTATCCTTCTAAATTTGAATCACGTAGCAACAACTTTTTCTTGGACAGAAATTATATCAAAAAGGCAAATATTTCTAAAACAGTGAGACTTACCAGGTTTGCATGTATTTGCAATAGTAAGGGCACATGCACGGCCAAAGACCACCAGATCCAGAAGTGAGTTTGCTCCAAGTCGATTTGCACCATGGACAGATGCAGAGGCCGCTTCCCCACAAGCATATAAACCAGGTACCACTTTATCCTCCCCGTTCACATGTGTGATCACCTACCATTTCAGACATTCAAGTAAGTAACTCTAAAACATTTTTTAACAGTGCAAACCTCCTTATTTGAAAAGGCCACATGCATGTGAGGATGAAACACAGAACCTAAAGTTTTATCCAACTCTAACCCTAGAATTATCTTTATTCTAAAGGGTAAATTGTAATGTATGTAGCATGTAAATAATAGTAATAGTCGTATGTAAATCCAGATGGGACTTAATCCAAAGGTTTCTTGGTGAATACTTATGAGGAGTACATGGTTCTGTCTCACCACAGTCCTTCAGAAAGTCAGAAGTGCACAGGAATAAAGTCTGATTTGCACACATTTCTAAGGCAAACCTTTTCATGTTAAAATTTAACAAGTACAATACACGAACAGAAGAATTCAGCTGACACCATTGCATTGACTTCTAAATAGTGTCAGTTGGAGGAATATGCCTTAGTGTTCAGATCACAAGCTACAGAACAATTATATACATTGACACAAGCAATTGCAAAAGANACATGGACCACAGTCCTTCAGAAAGTCAGAAGTGCACAGGAATAAAGTCTGATTTCTAAGGCAAACCTCAACTTGCAGAGAATTGTTGTCAGACGTGACAGTAACATCATTTTAGATGTTTCTTGGAGCTCTCATCTCCATATGGGCTGGCATATTGTTCTCAAGTTATTTATAAAACCAAAACAAAGTATGTGTTTTGAGTACTCTGACATCATTATTATATTATGATTAATAATGCTATTAATTCTCCTTTCATTTATGAAAAATATTCTTAATGCTTTTATGTTTGGAAAATACTTTCCTATTATGATGTTGAAAAAAACCCAGAAGTGATGGATATCATTTACCTGCCCTTTGTAGTTGGTGGGAATGCCTCCCATGTTGTAATGCACAGTAGGCAGAACAGGGATAGGCTCCTTAGTGACATCAACTCCAGCAAATATCATGGCTGTTTCTGAAATCCCTGGGAGACGAGTTGCAAGCTGCTGGGGTGGCAAGTGGTGCAACTGCAGGTACACATGGTCTTTTTCAGGACCACAGCCCCTGCCATAAAAAAAAAGGCAATATTTGAATAAACAGCAGGAATTTACAAACACTAGTAACATTTCTAATGCAATTTGTTTCATTTGTGAAAATAAATAATTTTTTTTAAATGTTACCTGACAAAAATTAGTATCTAGTGTATTTAGTAAGACTGTTGCCCTTGGCAGAATTGAGCCCATTTTCCAACTCCCAGCTTTCTCCTCACAACAATCCACACTATTTAAGACTTTAAGCCACTCTATCTCTACAGAAATATGTAGAAATTGAAGGTAGTTAATCAAGACAACAGAGCACCGAGTATTTTCATTGTTTGCAGTAGGAGCATTTACATTAAACTTGTTTGAGCAACCATGTCTTTAGATGCACCGAATTCAAAGAGGAGATCCCTAACATCTCCTGTTCTGTTTCAGTATCATTAGGAATCAACAAGAAAAATCTCTGTCTTACACATGCAGAGGAAAGGTAACAGAAAGCACACGCTCATGAATGTGTTTATTAAATGAACTGTTGCTCTGCGTACAGTATAATCTGATTGAGCATTTATTCTGCAGCTTTGTTAAGAGTTAACTAACCTTCCTTCACGGATTTCTATGGTCATAGAACGCGACACTACGTCCCTGGAAGCCAAATCCTTAGCAACAGGTGCATATCTCTCCATGAATCTTTCACCTTGACTGTTAATTAGAATACCGCCCTCTCCACGACACCCTTCTGTTATAAGGCAGCCAGCTCCATAGATACCTGTTCAGGAAAGAAAACACCATCAAATGAGGTCTTCTTTACACAGCTTCACAATCAGGATGACAAACACTGAATAAACAAGGTCTTCTTATAATAATGCAAGTCAGAGATTTTATTCCACCCTAATCATACCCCTAGGAGCTGTTCCTCAAGACTACAGGGAAACAAGTGGTGTTATTCCTTTCAAACTCTTCCCAAAAGGTAAACAAGTTGATCGGAAACATCCACAGGATTTAAAATATTAAACTGCAAGTGATCTACACTCAATATTTAAGGAGAATTCTACAAAGATTTTGTAGATCTGCAGAAATTACTTCGTTCACAATTTTTAAGTAAACCAGAAGTTGATTATCTCAAGGTCAGTTTGCTCTTGTTTGCTCCCTCTTCTCTGTGCTAACGCAGCACAAGATGGCTTCAAATCAGGTGGAATGTCAAAGCTTACTCAGTTTTCTTTCCCTTTAGAAAAGGAAAGTCTACCTGGTAGCCTTCAGCACTGGTCATCATAGAAAACAAAAAAACAAATGAGCTCATGCACTAGATAATTATCTTAACAGCTACAGAATTATCACACAAGCAATGAAGTTTCTTTGGCTGGAAAAACCTTAACGAAGTCAAAAGAACGTTGGATCTCTACCACAAAACATTATGAAATTGAGCAAACAATTTATAAAAAAACACACCACCACAAGTTAAAATGAAGCACTTTATTACCTAGAAATCTAGTTTCTGATTATTGTTCAGTTTAGATACTGATCATGTGCTATAAAACCGCAGTCCTAAATATATACCTTAACTTCAACTACCCCACTTCCACAGAAGATTCTAGTATGTAATTCTTGATCATTTCTATCTATCCCATTCCTCCTGTATCTGGTATCAAACCCCTTAAAATATTAACGACAAAGGAGACATAAGTTTAAGAGGTGAAGTGGTTTCAGCTTGGAATACATAAAACCTGTTAGTATTGTAAAGAGAGCACCTCAAGCTATTTAATACTGGTCTTTAAATTAGAACAGCTGAGACCTTTCTCACACCTTAAGTCTTACTCTGAGATTCATACTCAACAGGAGTTGCAGACAAGTCTAAACATCTGTCACAATCGACTAACGAAACGTGCAAACTGACTTGAGCACATTTCTAAAAAACAGAAAAATCTGTTTAGCTCATTAAAAGTAATGCTGTAAGTATTACTTCACAATCTGTACCTGTAGGGTGAAACTGCACGAATTCCAAGTCCTGGCAAGGGAGCCCAGCCCGTGTGACCATGGCAGTGCCATCCCCCGTACTGGTATGAGCAGATGTACAACTAAAGTAAGTGCGGCCGTACCCACTATGGAACACAGAAGGTAACGGGATCAGCAGGAAGGAAAATTAAAACATCACTCAACTATGCTGTTGGCACAACAGTGGAAATAGAGCACAGAGTTAGTTAATATGAAAAATGTGTAAGGTTTGCCATCCCCTATACTAAGTCCACCAACAGAAAATGAAATTGGTACTGCCCTGTTACGCTCATTTTATAATGTCTAATGACAGAAAGTCCAAGACAAAGAATACCAATTCCAGAGCAGGCAGGTTAGGGTAATATGAGAAGTCTTTCTTCTAGCAAAAAACCAGTTATTTCAGAAAGTTCTCTCCATCCAACACCATTGAAATTCACTTGAACTATTACTACCAGTTGCATAAAGAAATAACAGACAACAGTTTATTATCCTGAATATGGCTCCATATTTTATATTCTTAGATTTTAAAACTTAGTTGTCCAGGCATTAAACATGAATTCTTATGCTGAAAACAAATAGGTTAGCCTCCAATGTTATTGAGAACTGCCAAAATGCCCAATTTCAGGACAAACTCTAAAAAGAAATATCTATCTACATGTTGTATGCACCTGAAAGTACACAAGTATGAAAACTACCTAAAGAAAGTGACGATACAGACAACCAAGCTAAATGTTTTTCTCTTACACATACGTTTATAAATACTTTATACATTGAAATAGACAGGAGCTAGCCATAAGCAGCAAAAGACTAATGCATATAGTAGCATTCTCATAAATACAAAACAAACTTTGCAACCAAGTAATGTTAAGTTACACCCATATTCAGATAATTTAATCCTAGAACAGTTAGCATTACAATGGTAATATCCTAATGTAATACTCTCCAGAATTTTGACAAAAGCTGTTTCCTACAGGAAATTCTGGACTCTATAGATATACATATTGCTACAATGTTTGCTTTAAAGGGCATGCTTTAAAAACCAAAGACCAGGTGAATTATGCATACTACTCTAACAGATTCCTACTTTGTCATTGTCCTAGAATTCAAAGTTAGACCTTATACCAAATTTCTACTTGGTCACAAAGTAAGTACGTGCTTTCTTTCAGAGGGAATGATTGAATGAACCCATTATGCTTTTCCAGTCAATAAATCATCTCCACATTGTAGACTCAAATACATGTACACATACACAGACTTCCAAACAATAATTGCCAAGTTTCTGTCCTTCACCACAAATGTTACATTACCCAGTGGCAATGACTGTGTTCTTTGCTCTGAAACGATGTATAGTGCCATCTTCTATGCAGAGAGCAATAACACCACGACATTCTCCATTCTCCATAAGCAGGTCCAACGCAAAATACTCAACAAAGTAGCTGGTATCATATCTTAGAGACTGGGGGGAAATTAAAAAAGGAATTTTAAGAAAAATCCAGACACTGAAACAGCCTCTCTTTGAAACTGTCAATGCATATGGGCTGTACCAGGATAAAAAACACTCCCACCAACTCTTAGGGAAGACAGTTTCCTCTCAACTATTCATAAAACATTTGCTAATGAATCTATTCTAGCTTAAAAAGATACAAGTAACTACCAAACCACTTAATCCTGAGGAGTCATAGCTAGTCAGCAGGACATGTTATTTCACCTCTACATTTGGCAACACATCACCCAGCTGCAGTGCTGCACGCATGTACAAGCACGTTGTACTTCAGCTCTCCGGGAGGAACAGAAAACATCCCCGGGAGCCCAGGACACCAGCAGAAGCAGCAGGCAGTGAGTCAAACATTCTTCAATGGCCTCAGGGATCAGAGATCACTGTTTGGCAGCACTGAGCACTTGCATTGCAGCAGCATGCACAGTGCCAACCTGAAGGAAGAGCAATTAGCTAACTTGCAAGTAAATAAAACCCAATAGCTACTAGGGATTTAATTTCTAGGGATTTAATTTCTAGTTTCAAGTAGCTCACTACCGTTTTCAAACAACCAGAACTTTCTTCAGTTATGGTCTGTAGAATGAATAGGCAGGAATGCTGGAACACTAGTCACTGCAGTAGAGCTAGGTCAGAAATGCACAGTAGCCCTTAATTCATTTACACCTTATTTTCTCCTGGTCCCTCTTTGAATTGCAGTGAAGGAAAACACTGCCTTGTACGTCTTTTCACAGTTCCCCAATGTTGTTGTGTCCGATTTTTTTGAAAAAGGAGGGGTTTGGGGGAAAATTCACATAAATTCTCTTTGGGTCTAGATAACAAAGTATTAACAGTTCAGGACTACTCCAGACCACAAAGTACTAACAGTGTACACTAACTAACATCCATTGTCTTCATGAAAGCCATTATAATTGCAATCTATTTCTTTTGTTTCTGCTTACTCCTGACAAAAAACAAGCATCACCTAGGCTATATCCTTCCACAGTGCCTCAGAAAGTAAGGAAACTCCGAACTGCCATAAGCCATTCCCCTGGATTCCTTCTTCATATGTGAACAGCTACACATTTTGTCTGGTTTCGGGTTTGATTTTTATTTCAAACTCAAGGGGGAAAAAGGAAAAAAAATCATTAACTGCAAATGCAAAAACCCACCCCAAGTTTACTTCACCACTGCTTACCCTGCCATACAGAGTGTGTAAGAGAGAGTGTCCTGTCCTGTCTGCAACACAGCAGCACCTGTGAGCTTGTCCTCCTTTTCCAAACTGAAGACTCTGTCCACCAAATGCACGCTGATAGATTTTCCCCTCTTCAGTTCTGCTGAACGGCATGCCATAATTTTCCAGCTGTTGAACCCAAATATAAGCATCAGAAACTCTCGTGCATAATAACCCAACAGGTTATGTTAACGAGATCTCTTTAGAAGCCAGCCTGTGTTATTTATAACTACAGCTGACACCATTCCAGCGGCTCTCACCTCTATCACTGCAGCTGGGGCTTGCTCAGTCATGTAGTGTATGGCATCCTGGTCACCCAGCCAGTCGGACCCTTTCACTGTGTCATAGAAATGCCACCTCCAGTTATCGTCCTCCATGTTTCCCAGAGCAGCATTGATCCCTCCCTGAAAATGAAAATTCATTTTCCTGGAATTACATTACTGAAATCCAGCTTCAGTAGGTTTATCTCATTTCTATTAAAAAAAAACCCAATCACATACCACTTATACACCTACATATAAGAAATACAGTAAAGTCAGATTTAATGTGCCTGTGAAAAACCTGTGAAATCTCTCAGTTTCACGATGGCTCATCTTGCTGCTTTGAGTAACACAGTGAATCACAGTTACACTGTATGCAGAGAAGCAGCACTCCATTTTGATAATGTTTAGAAAAGGAGAAGGAAAAAGAGGCAATATAGTGAAATGAAAACAGAACTGAGGAAATAACAATTACAGGAACAACTAGAAGCAAGATAAAAAACGTGTCTTGCAAGGTCTTAGCTTGGAAATACAGTGAAAAGTATGCTCATTTCACAGATTCACAGATTATTCTGAGTTGGAAGGGACCCACAAGGATCATCGAGTCCAACTCTTAAACCACACCACTGCCTACCCGGCGGGAATCGAACCCTGGTCTCCCGCATGGCAGGCGGGGACACTCCCCACTGTACTAAAAAAAAAAAAAAAAGTACCTGTTACTTACCGTGAAGTTTGGCAGTGTTGGACTCTATCATCTTAGAAGTGGTTTCCAGTAACCTTGATGATTCTGTGATTCTATGATACACTACCCCCCAAAAAATGTTTCAAGTAAATATGCAATATTTATGAAAAGAAGCACAGCCTTGAAACGTGTTCAAGTGACCCATCCCTAGAAGTGTCCAAAGGCCATGTTGGGTGTGGCCCTGTAATCTAACGGTTGCTCAGGGCAGGGGCCCTGGAACTGGATAATCTTTGAGGTCTCTTCCTCCCCAGACCAGTCTATGATTCTACATCCGAATCAGCTTTCTGAGAGCAGGCGTTTTTTAAACATTTGTTCTCCCTCATGTCTCACCTGTGCAGCAACAGTATGTGATCGGGTGGGGAACAGCTTGGTAACACAGGCTGTGTTAAATCCAGCTTCTGACAAGCCAAAGGCAGCCCGCAGCCCTGCTCCTCCCGCGCCCACAACCACCGCATCGAACTCATGGTCCACTACTGGGTACTGGGTAGAAATCTGGAAAAATAAATCGGGTTGTTACGATCACAAACAGATCAAGCAAGGTCAAACTTAAGTTTCATGGAAACAAAAGCAGCATAGGTTTAACGTTCTTAATGGATTCTTGCAGCAATTGCTGCATCTGTTAAACATTCTTGGGTCGAAACTACCATCGTTAAAATAAAGCCATACATTTCAGCAACTCAATCTCACTACCTACTTGAGCACAACACTAACAGCCAAGTTGTTACATGTATCTCAAATATGAAGTGTATTATTCAATCTGTTCCTGAATATATAAAAAGTGCAAACATACCGAATCAGAAACCTTCGTAGAAGCATTTTTCTTTCCATAGACTGTGAAATGCAAGCTGCGTGCAGGAGTCTGGCACACTGCTGGCCACTGCAGAAAGAAGCCGAGACAGCTATTATGGAACAAGTGTTTCCACAAGCAAGACTTGCAGCATTCCCAGCTACCCTACATTTATAACGAATCTTCATTTACCACTGATACCATGCATACAAGGGCACAGGTTTTACACTTCTGCAATGTCATTTCCTCTCCCAACATGTTCAAAACCAAACCAAAAAACCCCAGCACCCAAACCTACTTGTCAGTCAGTCTTTGATTTGATGGATTAAAACAATCAGAATTTTAGTCTCCTACTCTCCAATGTATTGGAATCTAGTATTCCTTCTTTACACACCTAACTCAGCATGCATGATCACTGAGAACAGCAACACAAACCCATACTGTCCACTGACATCAGCACTTCCCTATCTGAAATATATCCCAAAATGCACTGGAGTGTGTGCTGGTTTGAATGTGGGGGTTTCTTCCCTGGCAGCAGCGGAGCTAACTAGTAGAGGTAACGCCAGCCAGTTCCTGGCTGGGCCTGCTGCCAGGCAAGGTCAGGCCAATCAGAGAGATAGAGGTGCCTCTGTGATAACATATTTAAGAAGGAAAAGAAAAAAAGAGTAGTAACAGCAAGAAGATGGCCGGAGATGAGCTGGGAGAGATTTTAACAGCAATGGCACCAAGGCCAGGGCCGGAGGTGGGGGAGGAAATGTTCCAGGCATCTCTCTGCAACTAGTGGAACAGACCATGGTGAAGCAAGACTGTCTGCCTGCAACCCACAGAATAGAGAGAGCACAGAGATGCAGAAATCCACCTGTGGCTGTGGAGAGGGAGCCCAGGCCACAGCTGGATGATGCTGGAGGAAGGCTGCACACTTCAAATGCAGCAGCCAGACATTCCCTAGTAGGCATCACTACTGCTTGTTCCCAAAACATTGTTCCAGCTTTTTCTACTGCAATAAATTAATTCTTGTATGTGCTCAACAACACATTCAGTTACTGCATTTAAGGGACTCAAAGAAAATCTTAACTGTGTGAGAAGACAGCACACAAACCCAAATTTGTACATACTTAGAATTGCTTAAAGAAATTGCAAATGGCTGGAGAAAAGTGTAATTGGTTATGCTCTAAAGCCTCAAAATAAATTGATCCACTTTTTTCCTCCCCTCGGAGTAAGCAGTCTGCTGCAATCTCCAGTCAATTCTGCCACAATGCCTTGCAACTGATTTACTTCTAAAAACCTCGGTCACTTTCTGAAGTCACTATAAACTGTCATCAAATGTAAGTATTTTACATCAGAGGGCTCTGGAAGTAGTATATTACTAAAAAAGGCAACAAAACACACAATTGCTAGCTTTTCTTTTTTGCTGAACAGTTTCCAGAACTGCTATTCCCATCCACATGCACTCGTTTTGTTAGAGCTATACGTAAGGATTTCTGCTTCTCCTAAGTTTTGTTCAGAACGAGTCTGAACAAAAGTCCACAAAGCAGAAAAAGGTGTTACAATAAATGTGAAGGAAACACTGACCACAGTAATCCTGAATTGTTAGGCTACCAGGAAGACTGTGGTCCTTATGAAATGAAAGGTCCAATCAAGAGCCACCTCACTGTCGTCTAAAATGAGGAGACACCCTTTAAACCTTCCCCCACCTCAGTAGCTTGTATTTTCTGCCCTTAATTTGTAAGACAGGGACAACTACAACTGTATTTACAAGATCTTTTTCCCATGTGTTTGTCCTCTGTAATTCCAAACTTGTTACGGACACACAGGGTGAGAACAGTGGAAAGAAACTGAAAACTCACGTCACCATGGAGAAGAACAAGCCTCCCCTCAGGACCCGCAGCTACAGCCCAGATAAACAAACCTGCAAGATGCCTTAGCAGCCCTTTCTGGCACAACTACCCAATGTGCACTGGCCTCCCACACAGGTCCAAAATCACAGAATCCATTAGGTTGGAAGAGACTTCTGAGACCATCAAGTCCAATCTATGACCAAACACCACTGTTGTTCACAAGATGGTAACACTGTTCCAATACCTAATCACCTTTACTGTGGAGAAAGTTTTCCTAATACCCAAAGTAACGCTCCCCTAGTGCAGTGTGAAGATACATCCTGCCCTGTCACTCCTTGCCTGGGAGAACAGGCTGACCCCCATCTGCCAACACCCTTTCAGGCAGTTGTAGAGAGTCATAAGGTCCCCCCTGAGCCTCCTCTTCTCCAGGCTAAACAACCCCAGCTCCCTCAGCTGCCCCTCCTAGGACTTGTACTCCAGACCCTTCATCAGCTTTGCTGTTCTCCTCTGGACTCATTCCAGCACCCCAATGTCCTTCCTGGACTGAGGGGCCCAGAACTGGACACAGCACTCGAGGTGCAGCCTCACCAGGCCTGAGTACAGGGGGAAGGTCACTTCCCTGATCCTGCTGGCCACGCTACTCCTGATATAGGAGCATGCGACAACCTTTCCATCCCGGCACAAGGGATTTGATAGGAAGAATTTTCTTCACAGAAAGAGTGATTGGCCATTGGAATGGGCTGCCTATGGAGCTGGTGGAGTCACTGTCCCTGGAAGTGTTTAAAAAGAGACTGGATGTGGCACTTAGTGCCATGGTTCAGTTTATGGCATGGTGTTGGGCAATAGGTTGGACTGGATGATCTCAAAGGTCTTTTCCAACCTTGTTAGTTCTGTGATTCTGTGAATGTTGTATGGGTGAAGCTTTCGGACTTCTGTATACTTTGCTTTTTGGAGGTGTTTTCAGTTCTGTAGTTGCCATTCTGCTTTTAGGTGTTTGTAACTATTCAGTGCCTTGAAATATAGACACTAAAACCTTGTAGAAATGGAACTTTAAACAAGTTAACTATTTAGAAAGCTTAACATTTGCAGTTGATTAGAAGCTTTGGTAATTACATAGTGGCAGATAAAAGAACGTAGAAGCACCCACGGACCCTCAGTTACAAAAGAGAAAGGTAATTATCAAGGACACGGTAACTAGAAAAGAATGTAGAAGATAACTGTCCGAGAACAGCTGTAGCTGCCCAAAGGAGCCGATCAGAATACAGCAGAAGATATAGAAAAGAAACAAAGCTAGATTAACGTGCGTATAAAAAACGTGTAACTTCTTGTGAAAAGCGAGTGAGAAAGGAGGAGAAATCCCCCCCCCCCTCCCGAATAAGCAAATGCTTGCTACTCAAAGACTCTGAGCAGCTTTTACAAAAAGGCCTTTCGGCCCCAGGCTGCAGCTGCCCGGCCCCTTTCCCCCGGGACATCCCACCCCCCGGGCCCGCCCCACTCCCTCGGGGTCCCGCTCACGGACCCGGGATGCGGCGCTTCCCAAGGCAGGAGGCGCGGCCGCACCCACAGGAACCGGCCCGCAGGACACGAGCAGCAAGGCCGGCGCCGCTCCCAAACCCACACAACGCCGGAGGCACCGAGCCCGCCCTGGGCGGCCACCGGGCGGGTCAAGGTCACGGGGGAGACGGCGGGGTCAGGCCGCCGCCGGCGGGAGGGCAGGGCCGGGGCNGATCGCCTCGCAAACATAAGACTTGGACCAAAGGGTGAACAGAAAGACTGCGAGGAATTGTCTCGATAGGGGAAAAAAAAAGTAACAAAGGCAGTAGGTAGACTCAGCGAACCCCGCGGCCCCGGAGCGCTTCCCGCCCCGCTCCGCCTCAGCCCATGGGCCGGGAGGTGAGCGGCGGGACGGGTGTGGGGTTGGGGATGGGGATGGGCATGGGTAGGGGGATGGGCATGGGTAGGGGGATGGGCATGGGTAGGGGGATGGGCATGGGTATGGAGTTAGAGAGAGGGACAGGGGGAT
>WEKX01024175.1:26826-106368 GCA_013390025.1 Pitta sordida | reverse complement strand
TTTGAGAGTAATGGTTGACAAAAAACTTAATATGAGCAAACAGTGTGCCCAGGTGGGTAAGAGGGCCAATGACATCCTGGCCTGTATCAGGAATGCTGTGGCCAGTAGGACTAGGGAAGTTATTTTTCCCCTATACTCAGCACTGGTCAGACCACATCTTGAGTACTGTGTCCAGTTCTGGGCTCCCCAGTTTAAGAAAGATGTTGGACTGCTTGAGGGGGTCCAGAGAAGCGTGACAAGGATGGTGAAATGACTGGAGAACAAGCCTTGTGGGAGTTGGGATTGTTCATCCTGGAGAAGAGAAGGCTCAGAGGTGACCTCATTGCTGTTTACAACTACTTAGAGGGAGGTTGCAGTCGGGTGGGTGTAAATCTCTTCTCTCCGACTGCCAGCACCAGAATGAGTGGACATGGCCTTATGGTACACCAGGGGAGGTTTAGAGTGGATGTTAGGAAGAGCTTTTTCACAGAGAGAGTGATCTCTCATTGGAATGGTCTGTCCATGGAGGTGGTGGCGTCACCATCCCTGGAGGTGTTTAAGAAAAGACAGGATGAAGAACTCAGTGACATGGTCTAGATAATGGGGGACTCAGATGGACAGAGCACGGTGCTCATGGCTCCAGGGTTGTGGGTTCGGTCTCTGGGTGGACGTTTGCTTGGGAGTTGGACTAGATGATCACTGTGGGTCCCTTCAATTCAAATATCTTTTGATCCTGTGATCCTGTGATCTGGCCATGTCCATGTCCATGGGAGAGGCACTGCTTTTCCCAGTGTAAGGACATGGAGGTGCCGAGGCTTCTCCTCTGTCAGGGCTGCATGCCTTATTTACATAGAATAATAGCATGAGCTTATTTACATAGTAGCCCTTCGCAGATTGCACTGCGCATGCTCAGAAGGGAATTATCACAGAAAAAAAAACCCATGATGGGATGAAACCACAAAATGCAAAACCATGTAGTGGCAGGGGTCCACTGTAATGGTAACCATCAAACATCTGAAAGTAAATTTGGCCTCTGGAAATGAGGAGTCTGTAGATGGAAGTTTGAAGTGAGCTGAGGGATTGTAAGGCCTGTGGTGACAGCTGCTCGCCATCATGCACCCCTGTGCTGATACTCAGTCCTTTATAGCATTTGCCACATATGTATCCCCTTACTTAAGTGATGAAGTGGTTTCTTTGTGTGCATAGAACAGGGTTTGCTGGGTTGCACCTCTTCTCATAGAAAGATTCACCTTGCTCAGCAGTTTATTAAGGCACCCTACTGAGTGCAAATCATACAGAAAAAGTTGCAAAACCAGTTTCTACTATAAAGCCTTGCTTTCATGGTATGCCAAAAATGTTGCCATTTCAGATGGGGCATTCCAAGGTTGATTGCAATTCAAAGGTCACTGCTGAAAAGTCAGAGCAGAAGGATTTTAGTTATGCGCTGTGATTGTCCCTGTATTTGCAAGGAATTCACTAATTTTAAACTTCTCTGCTCTGGTCTGAAGCACATACCACAGAATGGTGTGGTAAAGCCCTGATATGGGGTAACATGAACCATCAAGGATGAGTTGATGGGTTGACCATTATTTTCTCGAAAATGCTGCCACATTTATAAGAATTGTTGTGAATGCAGGACCTCCTGAAATGGCAGGGAAATTAAAGTCTAGACATCTTTGAAGTCTTTCCTGATAAGACTGTGTATGAGGCATGCCCTGTACTGATACCAGCCTGAGCTGTCCTCCTGCTAAAAAAAATAACAGGCTTATAGTTCTGAGATACTTCGCCTCTAAACTCGTCTTACACAATCAGAACGAAACCCTCAGCTACAGTGGTTGGTGCTTCGTATCCCTGGATGCTGCCTCCCCCTTGTGGCTACTGGCTCTTCAAGCCAACAGCCCCAGCAGCACCTTCTGTTCCCATGAACAATTCTGGAGAACAACTTTCATGCTACACATGCAATAATACATGTCATAATAAGAACGATGAGGGAAAAGGTAGTGTTCAGTGACCAAGACAGAATTACCTTGTCTCAACCAATTAATGGGTTGCCTTTTGCAAAGGCAGCATGGAGGAGTTGGATGTAGTTCAGCCCCTGATAAGCATCTCGTTGTAAATTACTGCACTGGAAAAGAAAGCAGTAACAAACTAGATTAAAGAACGCTGTTAATTGCCTAATTAATATGACAAGCAACAACCTACAACTGTCAACACATGTTTTGCTGCCTGCTAGAGATGTTTGTGGTGGGACAGATCCAAGCAATACCACTTTACTGGATAGGAAGTTCAGGAGGATGCTGGGCATCATGGAATCATAGAATGGTTTCAGCTGAAAGAGACCTTAAAAGCTCATCTAGTCCAACCTATCTGCAGTGAGCAAGGACATCTTCAACTATATCAGGTTGCTCAGAACCCTGTCCAACCTGACCCTGAATATTTCCAGGGATGGTGCACCTACACATTTCTGGGCAACTTGTTCCAGTGTTGTATCACCCTTGTTGTAAAACAATTTTTCCTTATATCTAAATTGACCCTCTTTTAGTATAAAACCATTACCCCTCTTGCCATCACAAGAGAGCCTGCTAAAAACTGGTCCCTGTGTTCATTCATAAAAACTCCCTTGAAGTAGTGAAAGGCTACAAGGACCCCTCTGAATCTTTTCTTCTCCAGGCTGAACAACCCCAACTCTCTTAGCTAGTCTTCGTAAGAGAGCTGTTCCAGATAATTTGATGCTGTCCATAGAAGCATTTCCACACCTCGACCCCTTACCTCTGTTTCCCCTGAAAGCTTCCAAAAACAAAATATATCCTTCAAAGATGAAAGCTATATTTTGGCAATCCTCTGACTGTGTGCAGTGAAATACTAAGGACAACCCACCTTACTCCAAGGTGTCAACAAGAATAACCAAACTAAGCAACATGATGGTGCTAAATTTGATACTACTTCAATAAGTTATTTCAGTATAAAGCTGAAGTAAGTATTATGCAAGCTACCAGAATAGAAAAAAGTAGAGATTATGCCAGTTTCTGGAAGATAAAAAGGAGACAAAGGCCACATGGGCATCAGTGTCAGCTCATTTCTGGGTGAACTACACCAGACAGAGAAGTCTACATTCTCACGGGGAGAGATTAAGACTCCAAAATTTATTGGGTGTCTCTAAAGCCTTCAAGGTAGCCCTACTTGAACTTCTGTGGGCTGATGGCAGCAACCTTGAAGCATACACATTGGAAATCAAATCATGTCAGGTGAGGAGCTGTGTCTTTTGGTTACTTATCAGGTTGAGTTTAAGAACAACAGAGCATAAAACTTAGATCAAGTTAAAGATCTACAGATCATTTATTGGCAAGGTAAACTGCATGACCACCTGCCATTGATTATTACCCTTAAAAGTAAGCAAATCTGAAATATTTTGCCTGCATAGCTGCTGTTCTAATATGATAATGAGTGTCCTGTAGGCTGGGGATTTTGAGTCTCCTTCTGAGCCTGGAGTTCAGTGCCCCTCTTTGCCCAGCTCATCAAGGATATTATCCGTTGACAGCTTGTAAAAGATTTTGTGTTTTCGCCACAAATTTTAGAGGATTGTCCAGCCAGGGATGGACTGTCACAGAGACTATTCTATTTAACCTCTGAGTTTTCTTCTTCTTCATTTTTATTACATCTTTACCAATTTACTCTTCTAAATGAGAATCTCATGCTTTAGACATTTGTCTGCATAGTTACCACCATTTTTACATTTCTGTCTTTTCCTGGTTTAGGTTTATTACACAAGCAAGAGTAATTACTTTGCTCTGTATGATGATTTGACTACAAAGTAGATGATGACTGGACAGAAAACAGGATTAATGCTGGAAAGAATAGAATCACTAGAATAAGAGATTTCACACTAGTGTCTGCTGCAGTACTAAAAAAAGTCAGAAAATAATGTAGTCAATCCTAATAACATGGTACATGGTAAGGCACGATAAAAAATATATGGAGAGTGAGGTTTGTCCTATGTCATACGAGGGATGATGGAATCACAAAGAAAGGACTGCATAGCTGAAACTATGTCTGGATGCAAACTACCTGTATTGCCAGTACTGTCTGCTTTTCTCAATGGCTTTATATGAAAGGAATTGGTTTTCTTAAAGAAGACGTTCCTGCCCTGTCACGCTGGTTTCTCTTTGTCCTTCCCATCACAGCATACAGCCTGTGTTCCTGTAGAAGTTGTTCTCCTAGTGCAGTCCCCTCCAGCACATAACTTTATATAGCTCTAAAATATTACAGTTTGCTTTTAATTAATCTCAAATAGTTTATTATGACAATAAATAGGAACAATCAATACCGTGTTATGAAAATGTGCAGAGCAAGTTGATCTGAGAGTTTTTGCACAATGAATATGCTGAATCTTCTCTGACTCAAGGTTTCAGATTTCAGTTTTTGCATTGGATTCTCAGTCTTTTGCTTCATTTATTTTTGTTGCTAAGTATGGTGACCCACCTCCACCAGGATGATCCAAAATCCTGATATTTCTGTTGTCTGTCCTGATTTTGGCCTTGTCAGCAGATAGACTTACACCTAAAAGAAGGCAAGATGTCTTGTCTAGTTGTTTTTTGTTTGAACCCTCCTTTACAGAATAAAAGTTTAAATCCTCTTTACTGTCCTTGTGGTCTGCTCCAAAGGTGAAAAGCACAATAACCTACACATGTAACAGTTGCCACACCAAGTCCAGCTGCTGCCATAGTTCTAGCCAGCCCTCAGTCGAGCTTGGTTAGGCCTGGCGGGTGCCCATAGGAACCCCGGCACACTTGGCACAGTGCATGTCCTCAGAGGCAGCTGGGACTTTGTCCATGGTGGAGAAGTGGAATGTGAAGTGCTCCAAACCAACATTTCAGCCAGGTCCTGCAACCAGCCAAATCAATGCACTCATGGGAGAGAAGGACCTGCCCTTAGAACCACAGAATCATAGAATCATTAAGGTTGGAAAAGACTACTAAGATTGTCATGTTCACCACTAAACCATCTCCCCAGATGCCACATCCACACACCTTTTGAACACTTCCGAAGTTGGTGATTCCACCACTTCCCTGGGAAGCCTGTTCGAAAGCCAGGCCACCCTTTCCAGGAATAAATTTTCCTTAATATCTAAACTAAACCTCCCATGGCACAACTCGAGACCATTTCCTCTTGTTCTGTCACTTTTTACCTAGGAGAAGACACAAACCCCCACCTTGTTACAACCTCCTTTCAGTCCTCCGCACGGGGTTGACTTCCTGAAGGGCTGTAGGTAAACTGTGCTGCCCCAGAAATGCCTGTGCTGACACGAGAGACCTACACAAGGTCAGTGCAGGAGCAGCTGCCAGGGGACCAGTTTGGTAGAATGTGCCAAGTGCGGCAGGGGAGGACAGATCGTTTCCCAGCTGGGAACAGTCCCCGCAGAACCAGACCATCGCAGACATTCTGAAGGTTGCCCAAAACCAGAGGTCTCATAGTGCAGGTGGTGCAGCACCATGCCCAGACCTGGGCCCGAAAAAGAAGTGACTCTGTCCTTCTTGTTGCCTTGATTTATAGCCCAAATAACATTCTTCTGCCATTTCTTTTCTTTACTGCCCCCCCCCCATACTCTTCCATAACATTGTCATCATCCTGTGAGATGAAACACCTGTTCATCAAATAAAAGGAGTATGCCCATATCCTTTTACAAATGCCTATGTGTGTATGTTTCAGTAAAATACAGGACTTTCATAAAGGAGTTATTTCCTTTTCAATCAAGTTTTTGTCAAATTGTATATTACTTACAGACAAATTGGCTTACTTTGTAGTATGCCCTTTTACCTTTTGAAAAAACACCACATTAAAAATATGGCTGTAGTAGATAAAAAGAGAGATGTGCCATTAGAAATATTTTAACACAAGTAATCCTATCTAAGTGTAAACTCCATTGTGTCCTGCATTTATAATTGGCAGTTTCCAATATGTATGTTGTTCAACAGCCTATATAATGAAAAGATGGATTTTTTGAGGTTTATTACCTGTAACAAACCTTGTAAGACCTGCCAAACATAAGCCTGGCTTTACCTGAGGAGAAGTTTACCTTAGAGCACAGTAAGGGACTCTGTTGAATAAGTAAGCGACTGTGACAACTGAAGAGTAGTCGCCACTCACTTGTTCAAATCCACAGGGTGGCAATATAGACAACCCCTTTGTGCATCTGGAGATTGTGTTGGAGCTGGTGTCATTTCTACCACAGGTCCTTCAGGAAAAGGCACTGTGCCTTCCAAGGTCATTAGCTATTGCAGTGATCAAGGAATTTGAGCTAGACGCTATACCAGCACATTTGCTTCTGCATATATTTAACAGCTGATAGATAACTAAGAACCATTGGAACATTGAATTATCAAAGTAAGATAAAATTATTTGAAAAGAAGATTTATTGAGTAGAAGGATATCTGGGATGTGGTTTTTGGATCCTAATAAAAATGGCTTGCACGTGAAACCTAGCACAGAGAAATTTTCAGTAGACCAGTTGCCATGTGACCGCAACTAGGTGTTTGAACTTAACTAAAAAGGAGATACAACATAACCAAAGTGGGACAGCTGATACAGCAGAAAGAAGAGATGCCATTCAGGGGGACCTGGACAAGCATGAGAAGTGGGCACATGAGAATAAAATGGGCTTCAACTAGTCCAAGTGCAAGAGGCTACACTTGGGACAGAGCAATCCCAAGCACAAACACAGGTTGATTGGAGAATGGATTGAGGCCAACCCTGGGGAGAAGGACTTTGGGATGTTGGTGGTCATAAAGCTGAACATGAACCAACGGTGTGCATTTGCAGCTCAGAAGACCAACCAACTTCTCCATCCAAAAAAAACGTGACCAGTGCATCAAGAGGTGATTCTCTCCTCTACTCTGCCCATGTGAGACCTCATCTGGAATATTACATCCAACCCTGGGGCTCTCTGCACAAGAAAGATGGGGACCTGTTGGAGTAAGTTCAGAGGAGTTCACACCCCTCCTGTGAAGACAGGCTGGGAGAGTTGGGGTTGTTTGCCTGGAGAAAAGAGGGCTCCAGAAAAACTTCAGATCACCTTCCAGTACTTAAAGGGAGTCTACAAGGAAGTTGACAGGGATGTTTGACATGGCATGCAGTGATAGGACAAGGGGTAACAGCTTCAAAATGAAAGGGAGTAGGTTTGGATTAGATATTAGGAAGAAATTTTTCACTATGAAGGTGTTGAAACACTGATACAAGTTGCCCAGAGAAGCTGCGGATGCTCCAACCACAGGCTGGGGGAACTGAATCTAGTAGAATATGTCCCTACCCACGGCTCGGGGGCTGGCACTGGGTGGCCTTTAAGGCTCCTTCTAAATTATTCTATGACTCTGTGATGACTCTATGAACAGAGAACTAGATAAAGATCTAATTATGATGGTAAACTGGAGGTAGAAATGGTAGTTTAAGGGGAGGTTACTAAGGCAGTTCCTTAAGGGCCAATTTAGGAACAGTGTTTTATCATTCTTCCTGTAATGACTAAGGACAAAACATGTTAATGAAATAGTCATGACTTAATCTCAGAAGCATTGTAAATACTGAAAAGGTATAATTCAGGAATAACTTCTCAAGCAGAAACTGAGTGAAACTGAGCATATACTTTTGGCAACTTAGAAGAATTTGTTCTACTGCAATCTAGGAAATCCTTAGTTAGAAACATCAAAGGAGAAGAAAGTTCTTCATCCAGTGATTAATCAGGAAACAGCTTATCCACAGATCTGACAGGGTCATGAAAAAAAGCAAGTGAGAGATATTTCAGGTCGTGAGGGAAATAAATATTAATACCTGCTACACTGAAAATCCATCTGGACTACTGTATGTAGCTGTCCACATGAAGGATGAAGATTTTTTTTGTAACTTTTACATTCAAAAAGTAATGAACATCCCTTGGAATCAACTTTGAATCGACATGATAAGGTTGCAAAGGGATCCTGTGATGTGTTCACCTCCTTTTCCAGGGGCTGGATTTAAAAGATCTCTCTAGTTCTTTATTTTGATGATCTGTGTAATTGTATGCAATGAGCCTGTAGGGCTTAGCTGAAAATAATCCTTATGACATACACAGTGTTAGATTTTATATATAATTTTCAGTGGCAAGTTCTTATCTTTTGATAACACTGAGGTACAAACAGAAGAGTTTTGTTATGGTTGTCCATGTGAGTAGTATTTGTTAACCGATGTTTCTTTTTTAGTTTTGACTGCTGTATCTGGGGTCACTGAAAAGGTGAAGGACCTTTGATTTCAAATCAATTTATAAGAAAGGCACTATGTTCTTCAGACCTTGTTCTGTAATAATTAGAGGTGTTAGTGTAAGCAGATTATGCTTATGATTTTAAAGGTCAGATTTTACAATCCCCTTTATTCTCCATCCTTTTGGTCAGAATCTTCAGATCTATTACAGGAAAATATTTATTATGAGATGCACAATTTTGCAAGCATACACTGTGGGAAACTGAATGTGATGGTGAGTCACAAGCAGTTTATCTTTCTGATAAAAAATGATATGAAATTTTTACATTTGGTCTGAGGCCAGTGGAATCTTATTACTTCTTTTGCTAGGGCTATATATGTATTTAAGTGAGTTTAAACAGGGGAGTGGCAAGGGGTGTTACATATCCTTATAGGCGATTATAGTTTATAGGCAAATTATCTTCTGAATTACATTAGCTGAAATCAATGTTTTCTGCTAGATGAACAGACTGTTCTGTAAAACCTTGGCAGATAAAGCATTAATAAGTGTCAGAGCTGACTTGGTCAATTGAATGATTTGCTGACGCTTCTTTTTACCACAAGCCTGCACTTACAAGTCTAGTACCAAAGGTTCACTATATATAGCCGAAGACAGCAAGTAGATGCTCTCTTCATGAGCAGGTTTCTGACTAGCTGCCTGTTTTGTTATTCCTCACTGTGGCAGTGTTTTCAGACAGGAAATTTAAAACATGGTAAAGCTAAAGTTGCCCAATCCTGGCCTCGAAGACAGGATACCTTCTCATGCTGAACTTGAGGTTCTTGAGAAAGAAGAGGCAGACTCCAGACCAAAATGGGATAACAAGGCTCAGTATATGCTGACGTGTGTAGGGTTTTGTGTGGGTTTAGGAAATGTGTGGAGGTTCCCATATCTCTGTCAGAGCCACGGAGGAGGTATGTATTTAATATATCTTAACTAACTTGGGGTATAAACCAAATTTAATCTCTCTTTTGGGAAATGCATAATGGAATATGTTCAGAACAGGTCAGCTCCTGTAAGAATAGTGATGTTCTCTCTAGAATACTGTATAATAGTGAAGGTCATTTCACAGGTAATGCACATCCACTGAAGTCCTGTTAGTGATGATGAAAAATGAAGGGTCTGGTTTTATTCCAGGACACAGGATTGAACAAATCAGTCTTGCACTATCATGTACATAGTATATTTTCTCAGTCTAAAACCAATGTTACTTTACATACATGCATATAAATAGCGTGCATTTTAAAGTATTATTAAACTGATTGGGACTATGATTCTGATCATGATCCCAAGAGACCCTTTTATAATAGGGTTTTCACTGGGTTTGGGCTGATCTGTGTATCACCTTTAGAGTTAATGTGTGTGTAACTCATGCTAGGAATAATAGCACGAAAGTAGTTAATATTAAGAACATGGTTTGAGCAATTGGTACTATTAAGTAATTTAAAATCTGGATATTTGTTATTTACTGGGACTCCTTAGCATTCAGGTTAGGTCTGAATAACTGTATTCAAAATTTCATTTCACCATTTTGCTGTTTGTTTTAGAAGATGATTTTGAGCTGAATCATTGCTTAAATGTTATATGACAACATAAAATTCCCATTTTTCCTACAATCTTTTCTGTCTGCTATCTAGTTGTTGTCTACATTTCACTCTGGGATGTGTGCAAAAGAGTTTTGTTCCTTTGTAGTGTTTGATCTTGAAAGAAAAATATTGGCTTATGGAACAGTATTTCAAAGTAATTTTCGTTAAATGTGCATGGTGAAATGTTTAAAAATTCCTTTTCTGAGGGACAAATGAGGGCTCTATGGGGAGTTGCTCATATAAACTCAGGGACATGTAAAAACTGGTTACTTTTTGCATTAAGATTTTTATATTTTTATTTTATGGTGTTTTGAGTTTGCAGTGCAAACAGAAGGCCATTTGCAGCAGTGCTAGCTCTTGTAACAAAAACGTAACAGGACACATGCACAGATAAATCAGAAGACTTTTTCTCTATTTGAGAATTCTAGCTTGAAAAAAAGTGGATGTATATCTCCAAAATTCATGATACTCATTGATTTCTCATGTTCTTCTACGAAGAAGTGAACATGCCCTGGTTTCCAGGGTGCATTTATAGGCACTTTCCTGGCTTTTGGTCTTTCTTTCCCTTGTAATCTAGTCATGTGAAATGCAGCAAAAAAGCAAACATCCAACAAATGCAAAGAACTTGATATGGATGATGGTTTTCTCAGTGATGTCAGTGAAGATTTATGAATTGCTTCTGTATGTCTGTCAGTACTTTGTTTTAATTTGACAGCAATTCTTTTTCACTCTCTTCATCCTGTTGCTTGTCCTTTCTTAGAAACACTAATAATGGTTATCCCTGGCTTTTTGTTTCCCTGGGACCCTCTCACTCAAATTTCAGGCAGAAGTTGAAAGGGAAAGGGACCACATAGCAAGGAAATTATGTCGCTGGGTCTGGACTTAGATCCAATACACAGATACATGTCCTTCTAGGCAGAATTGCTACCTTCTTACTAAATTCTGCACAACACCAAATCCTGTGATTCATATCAATACACCAGAGTTATCAACAATGCCTTCCTGTGATTTCTTAGAAAGAACCCATTAAATAGATTTGAGGGTGGAGAGCAATCCCTTCTCTGCTGTACAGTGCACTTCAGACTCTTCTGGTAGGTCTAAATCCAGCTCCAGCCACCACTGTCATCTTCTCCCTTTGATCAGGAAAAAAGCCCCAAACAAAAAATCCCCTACTTTTGCCACTTTTTGAATGTATGTCTTTGAATTTGAACATGTGACTCTTTGTGTGGTAAAGGCAGATCTTGAAGCTCTTCTTTCTGAAGATACATTGGTGTTAAGACACTTCCTGCATCATGAGATTTTCTGGCTCCTGCATCTCTAATTTCCATTCAGCCATGTTTATAATATCCCAAGCATCTAATGGATGCAGCACTCTGCAGTATCTTTGATTGCACTTGCCAGATTGCTGAAGGAAACTCCCTGGTACCATAAAACCACTCCAGAATGGGAGCTTGAAGAAGTCATTGTGTGTGACATCCTACCTCTACTGTTCTCCCTCCATCTGGCTTCAGCCAAATCCAACTGGAAATGCATCTTTACTAGACTTTTTGAACAAGTTTTGCCTTAGTCTTTACCCCTCAATATGGAGCTGAGATGATTCACAGAATCACAGAATCACAGAATATTATGAGTTGGAAGGGACCCACAAGGATCATCTAGTCCAACTCACCATCTAACACCCGTGCAGAGACCAAGAGCACATCCCAGAGCGTAACACCAACCTAGATCCCTCACAGTCTAGCAGGCCACTCCGAGCCGGAAGGGATTTGTGTGGCCCAGATGTGCTTCTAGTAGTGCCTCCAGAATAGTGGGAAACTGCAACATTATGTAATTTCTTCCATGGTATCTATTAGAAAGCATTCACCATACTCATGAATTCACTGAGGAAGCTCCATTTTCCTCCAGTAGGTCCAGTGCTTTTACTGTGGATGGTGTATGACTTCACACTTTTTGTCTTCAAGATATGTTTTCATTGAATCCTGGGTGCAGAGCAGCAGGGGCTCCTGCTGCTGCTCTCTCATTGGAGATGGGGATTATGTTCCTTCTCAGGCCATTCCTGGCATGATTATTTTATAGGCTCCTAAAGCTCACATTGGATATAATGGTGGATTATGGATATGCATTAAGAGATTTAAAACAAACAAAAAAAAGCTATATTCCATACCGCAAATTTCTGCAGGACTGAGGTTGAGGTTTATAGGTACGTAACTCTTATTTTCAGATGTTTGAATTTAAATCTGGAATTATTTCAGAGCTGCTTCTTCCTAAACATAGTACTATGATAGTGTTTTAACGTGGTGATATCCAAATACACAAATAAAATGGTAGTTATGTAATTTGCTTACTTTTGTTGTCACAGATTTGGAGTTTGTATTTTTAAAAATGGAATATTCTCTCCAGTGAAATTCAGTAGAGCAAAGCACATTTTATCCTTTAGTGGCTTAACAGTTCTCAAATACATCATTACCAATGGCAAACTAGAGTTCAATATGCACACAGTGTAAAAGGTATTGTGTTTGCCACAGTGCTTTCAGCGGTGCTTTCAGCAGCTTAATGACTGAAATTTCCCTTGATTCAATAGCTGTCTCTGACATTGCACATAGCTTTTGTTTAATCTTTATTGAGCAACGTGTCATTTAATCAACAGTTAAACATTTTTGTTTCATTCCTCATAACCATTATAGTAAAGAGGATGCACATTTAATGTTTAAATCATTGATTAAAAAAAAGTCTCTAAGTCTACAGCTTCCATATGGAAACCTTTCCATGACAGAGAACTGCATTATCTCTGTGCATGCCACACTGAATGAAGTGACAGTAATGACATCAGCAGTTTCTCACTGGTATCCTTACTATAACTGAGATCTAAGAATATGTTACTATAGTAAAACAACTCCATATGAAGTCTTCTTGCATTCCCTTTGTGAGGAATTATGTGCAAGCAATAATAATTTTTTCAATTTCACATTGGAAGCTCTTAAAGACAGAGTAATAGCTATACAGATGTTCATATCAAATATTATGTGTCCTGAAATACAGTATTGAAACGAGATGAGAATCTAATATCTCATCCATAAGATTTTCAGAATGGAATGCAGTAATTATTTATATACATTTATACAGCATCTATTTTCAGATCATTAGTTCATTTATTAGGTTCATAAAATTGTGACCTCTTAAAAACTATTGTTTTGGGGTTTCTTTATGTTCCATATGAACCTGGAAGAGTTTTAAATGTGTGTGGATATGGCACCTGGAGACATGATTTAGTGGTGAACATGGCAGCTAATGGTTGGATTCTATGACTTTAGAGGTCTTCTCCAACCTTAATGATTCTATGATTCTATATAGCAGCTTTGCAGACTCAAGTTATTATTATTTTCCTATTACGTATACCAGCTTCTTTCAGAAATACTGAGGAGAAATTGAAAGAAAAGGAAAATACAGCAGAGATGGATTTCTGAGCTGGCTGTTAGAATGAAACCCTAGAAAGAGAACAACTCAAGAAAGAGAAAGAAGTGTCATATATATTGTTGAGAACTGTCATCTTACATCTTTTGAAAATACAATAACCCCTCGCTACTTGCGATTCACCGTTCGCGGGATCAGTACATCATGTTTTTTTCTCCACGCCTTACCCATCTTTATTGTCTTTATTATCTTTGTCGTATTTACCGTATTTACTATATTTACCGCTACTTTGGGGATTTCACTTATGGTCGCATCTTTCTGGAACCAAGACCCCCACGATATTCAGGAGGTTACTGTATAACAATATTCCTACAGCTAAATACTGGTGGTTTCAGTAATTTGTCCAGTTCTGACATGGCACACCATGGATTTTTACCTTGTCAGAGATAACATAATATACATGGCTAACCCTTCAATATACATTTCTAGCCCTTCACGCTAGAAATGCTTTTGTCATATCTGTTTGAGTAGGGATATAAATTCTGCACTGCACAGGCTTATACACACAACATGTTATTTCATGTCTGTGATAACAGAAGAGGTGAACAGAGATCCACCTGCTCCATAGGGTATCTTCTTGTTGTCTACATCAGAGTTTTAGAAACAATCATTATTGTAAAGTCTTAATTTTCTGTGTGCTTCAATGAAGTCTGCTATAAACAATGTGGTATCAAGTGGCCACTATTATAATGAAATCAGCCAACTGTACTTTTTTCTCTGTATGCCTATGGAATTCAAGTAATGTTAGATACTTACCTGTCTTTCATTGACATTTTTAATGCTTGCTAATCAAAATCAGTTGGTTTGAATACATAAAATGCCACTCAAAATGCTGAGCCCTTCATGGCACATGAATTTATTTATGTTTAAATGAGTAATCACTGATGCACCAGAAAAGATTCTTTTTGTTGAAGCCCGTTGCCAAAGGTAGCTATACAGACTTCTATAAAACATGTCGTTTAGCAACAAAAAAGCCACCTTCTTACAAAAAAATTATTAAAATTTTAAAATCAGTGGTCTTCATGTTGCATACATTAAAAACTAGCTATTTCTGTAAAAATGTTGACTGACAAACTGAAAAAGTTTCAGAGGAAAACCAGAAGAATAACTGACTTGGGATATACGTACTACTTTTTATTAGTCAAGGACTGAAGGACTCATTGTGAATTGTTATTTGAAGTTAGGAAGCGGTTTTTCACAGAGAGAGTGATTGCACATTGGAATGGACTGTCCAGGGAGGTGGTGGAGTCACCATCCCTGGAGGAGTTTAAGAGAAGACTCGATGAGGAGCTTAGTGACATGGTCTAGCTGGGGGGTGTAGGGCTGGATGATCCTGGGTCCCTTCTGGCTCGGAGTGGCCTGCTAGACTGTGAGGGAACTAAGTCCGTGTTACCGCTCTGGGATGTGCTTTTGGTCTCTGTACGAGTGTTAGATGGTGAGTTGGACTAGATGATCCTTGTAGGTCCCTTCCAACTCATAATATTCTGTGATTCTGTGTGTGAAGAGATGTTTGCTAAACTTCAAACTTTGCCGACTTCCTCTCTTCCTTCTGTGTCAGTGTATCACTTCAGGAAAAGGATTATGTTGATGTCATCTGCAAGAAGAACAGTATTCCTTTTGTTTCTTCCCCCCTTCTCACATTTCAGCTACATTCTCTTTGCAGGAGACCATGTAGTCCTTGCAAGAGCAAAAGTCTTGCATCAGTGTGAAGCAGCTACCTGCTAGACCTAGGAGTCACATGCTGGTACTGTCTCACCTTGGAGAAAAGTGGTTATTTTGTAACACCAGAAATGAAGGATAGTGATTATCCTAGTTTTGAGGAAAATGGACTCTCCTACTTACAACTCAAGTTTAACACTGTGGTCTTAGCTGAGATATTGTTAAAAATGGTGTCAGTGCTAAAGCAATCAGTTTCTGGCTTGAGTCTTTCTTAACAATGTATTTTCATACCAAAAACATGTGAAACAGGACTTATTTCATAAACATGTGAAATAGGACTTATTCCAATTTTTGAGGCCCTTCTGAAACAAGGTTCTTCCCTCTGTCTTCCCACCACTCCAGGGACTTCTGAAAATTATTGACAATAGGCACATCTAATGTCAGGTATAGCAGAGCAGCCCTCTTGCCTTCCTTTATTGACTGGCAGTTGAAAGGCAGCCATGCTAGAAATGGTGATGAACGCTTCATCTGCCTATGACCTGGAATTATTGTTGACAACGCAAAAGTCTTACCTAGTGTTGATAGACTTTCTGGAACTGTGTCAGAGTTAAAACTGTGTCAGACTCAGTCACTGCAATGAACTGACTCCTGTCCTTTCAGTTTCCAAAGTTTTGTCCTATTTTGTCTGTATGGACTTGCTTAGCTGTGCTGGAACATGTACCCGTGTGCACCTAAGGGCTCCTCTTCATCTGATGAGGCATGCAGTGTATGTAGATTTGTATATAGTATGTATATATGTATATGTATATAGTTTTTTCAATATTGATACTGCACCCTCTTTCTGTGAATAGCACTTTTCATAACTTTAATTCTTGCTTTCATTGTAAACAGGATTTTGCAATGTAGATAATGAGTTGCCTCTCGCTCTTGTGTGCCATCCTCTTACTTCCTGATGGGTTCCTTCCTACAGGGAAGGTCGGTGGGACAGCCTCCCCTCAGAGTCTCTGGCCTTTTACAAAGACAAGGTTACTTACCAGTGCAAGGAACTGCAAGCAGCCATAAATACACCAACCCCATGTCAGGCTGGCATACAGTTTCTCTCTTGTCACACTCTGACAAGGAGCTCCCCTGAGGGTAAGATCAGAGAAGAACATGATCACTGTGTTTGTTTGTTCCAGCATTTTTAATTTCCAGAGCACTATCTGTTTTTTAAGCCAAAGACACCTCATAAGAGCCCGAAACCTGACCCTACAGAGTTTGTAAGACTGCTCAATCTGAATCTTTTCCTTTTCCCTCCATGGATGCCATGGAGGTCTCTGCTGTACCACAATTTCACTTGCCTCTGGTAAAACCTTTCTTCAGCAATGGTAATTGTTAAGTCCAGGAGATGGATCTGCACAGCTTCCCTTATCCAAAGACAGTAATGTCTTGCTGCTTCGTGGTTCACTATTTGCAGCTTCAGTACATTACAGGATTTTTTTCCCCTGGCCTTACTGTATTTACCCTATTTACTGGTAGTACTTCACAGATTCCGCTTATTGCATCATCTTTCTGGAACCAAAGCCCATGATATTTGAGGGATTACTTTACTCCACATTTGCAATGAGGATAAGTCTTTGTCACCCTTTGAAACTCAACTTGCAGTAATTTTAGATAGTCTCTTGAAACTTAAGAATCGACTGGCAGTTAGTTCTGCTAAGGTGCTCCCAGTGAAGACACATCAGTTTTTTACTGTTTGGGTTTTTTTTTTTCATCAGGTCAATGTAAGATCACTTAAGAACTTGATTAGAAATTATCTCCCTGGTCAAAGTTCACAGTCTTTGTAGTCTTTTCAAACTATGACTGCTTGTTTCCTATCACAGTTTTCAAAGAAACTATTCTTTGATAGCTGCAATCTCTGTTAGCAGAATGGGGGGAAGATCAGGACATTTCCAGTGCAGCATTGGAAAGCATTCAAAGGTAGTCTGAATTTTTGCTTTCAGTAGACAGCAGGCAGATTGATATTCTGATTTAAACTTCATTTTTTTCATGCTCAAGACTTTCTCACAAACCTTAAGTATGCATGTCCACGGATTACTCTCCAAGGCAGTGAGATTCAGCAACAGCACAGTCCCTATGCCATAACTCTACCTGCTGACAACACAGTGTGTAAAATTTACTGCAAGACTCTCAAAATTGAACCAGCTTCTATGGTGGACATGCCAAGAGTGCTCTATAAGCCTCAGGGAATTTCCTGAGGCCTCAAGATACTTACAGAGGTACCTTTGTTAAGATGTGTCATGGTTTCACCCTGGCTGGATGCCAGAGATTCATCCACAATCTCTCCCGGAGAAAAAAACTGGAAAAAAGGTTTATCACAGGCAAAACAAGATAAGCTACAAGTGGGAAATATAAAGGATTTATTTATTAACTAACAAGATCAGAGCTTAATGTGAGAAGCATCATTTTAAAGGCAACCTTTTCCCCCCACCCCTCCTTCTACAACAGATCTCATATTCCCTTTTTTCCTCCAGGAGACAAAAGGGTTAACAGGGGTAGGGGAAAAGCCAGGCAAGTTGGTATTTCTGACCAGTTTTAGGGTAGGAACCATCTCTCTGCCTTTTCATAAAGTCCTCTCTCTCTCACAAGAGAAAAAATCTTTCATGACCCTTTCCCAAGTGAGATCCTGACCCAGGGACGACAGCTCTTCCATTCTCTGTTGCCCAAGAGTCACAGCACAGGATGCAGTCTTTTAAGCACTGGCTTCGCTGCTTCATTTATGAGCCCATCCCAAAGTACATCGATCAGATCCTACCATAGTGCAACTCTGTCACAAAGCATCTGTCCAAGAGATCTCTGCCGAGCTCTGCTTCGGCCACGTGTTTCTGGGCTCTAAGATATCTGCAGCTTTCCAGGATAATCCTCCATCTTCAGCATGGCCGCAGGTAGATTCTACATCTCTGCTCTCTGTCTATTCCATAGGTTTGCAGGCAGACAGTCTGCTTCACTATGGTCCATTATACAAGCAACAGCGAGACACCTGAAACCCCTCCTACCCCTCCTCCGGCTGGCCTGGCCATGCTTTCATGGCTGCTCAAGCTCTCACAGGCTCTGCTCCGGCCATCTTCTTTGCTGTTTCTCTACTTTTTTTTTCTCCTTTCTTAAATATGTTATCACAAAGGCGCCTCTATCTGCTTCTGACCTTGAATCCTTGGCAGTGGCGGAGGCCCAGGCAGCCAAGCTCTGTTAGTTTGCCCCCCCACCTCCTCACTGCCAGAAGGAAAAAAAACTACCTAAACCACAACAAGATGTTATAGAGGAAGTCTTTAAGCATATCTATGACAGAGCAGTCAGATAAAGGGAATCCGTGACCATCCCTGTGCAGACACACAAAGGAAAGTTAAAAACTGAAAAGATGTGCTGTGCACTCACTGATCCCTGGCTTCCCCACTACCTTAGAATCACCAGGAAGTGAATTTCAGGTTCTGGAATGATTTTCATACTCCAAATTTCCTCTTTCACTTGCTATCTGATTTTTGTTGCATACGTGAGGAAGAAGTCAGCGAATACTTAGATCTAAACCATTCACATACTGGTCTGCATTTTTTTAATGCATTCAGATTATTTACTCCTATTTAGATTAAGAAGTTAAAGACCTTAGTGATGACAGGTAGCCACAATCGTAATATGTGGCTATAATCAAGCATTTGACCCTGCACTTTGGTAGTCCAGTACGGTGTTCTCGGTTATCCAATGCCCAATATCCAAGGTACACCTTGTCCAGAAAAAAAACAATTTACAATACTTGTCCTAGACTAATCAGCTTTCTCATCATTAACAACACTTGAACCCTTAACTTCAGATCTCCGTTAATCAAACATAAAGGCTGTTGAACACAGACGTCAAGAACTTATTAGTATTTTATGCAGACAGCCTCAGGCTCCTGCCTAATATTTTGAGGTATGTTGCTTAGTTCGTTCAACTAGTCTATACACTTTTTGTGAGTCACAGCTATAAAACCGTAATATTTTGCAGGAAAAAAAAAAAGAAAAAAAAAAGGAAATAATTTCAGGGAAGTAACTACTTTTCCCCCACTTCCAATATGAAGGTGGCTTTTTCAAATTTTAGCCTTGGAAGTGTATAATTTCTGTTTATATTTGTCATTTGTGAAGAATAAGAATTCCTACCCAAAGCCACATATGTAATCAAGCCCCTTGCTTGGGCAATGAGACAAAAGTATTGCTCAAAAAACAGAAGGTTTTCGACAACGATTCTTACAAGTCACTTACTATGTCACCGTCTCATAAACCTGATGTTTGTGCTCTGTTTGCAGTACTTCACTGATCAGAGTTGTTATTTTTCTTATCCATTACAGGAGCCTTCATGATCCCTTTCCTGATTTTGCTGGTCCTGGAGGGTATCCCACTGCTTCATCTTGAGTTTGCCATTGGTCAAAGGCTAAGAAAAGGCAGCGTGGGTGTATGGAGCTCTATCCACCCTACCCTGAAAGGGGTTGGTAAGTCTGAAGAGGGTACAAAAATCCACCTGAGAAAGCACAAGTCTCTGAACTTGTTTTATTCTCGTGTGTCATAAGCGATTCCAGGATCTATTACTTTTCCCATCTTGCTAACTCTCTATTGATAGGTCACACTAATCATGATGAAACACTATGACAATATTGTGTCCACATTCCCAGATGCCATAAGCCGCGTTAAAATCTTCCCCTAATTTGAGACCAATTTCAGGCCTGAGAGATACTTTCTGTGTTGCTGGTACTGGCTGTTTTTACCTTTAAGATGAATCTGTAAGTGTGCCAAAAATTTGTTCTGTAACTATTCTGCAGATAAATAATAGCTGAATCTTTACCTGGTAGACCTCAGCACCGTGTAATTTTACTTTCTTCTACCTGAGATGTACCATTCCAAAATCCAGAGAAACAGTATTTTACAGAAAATACTTCTTTACATCTCTACCGGACTTCTGAGTATTCAAACACTCCATTTAATAATGTAGTAAAAGCAGCATTATGGAAAAAACATGAGGAACTCTGCAGATACCTCATTACACAAGAAACACAGGAGGTGCCTTCTGAACAGCAGGAAACAGTGACCAAATACTGGCACAGGTTGCCCAAGGAGGATGTGGAGTCTCCAACCTTAGAGATATTCAAAGTCTTCCAGGACATGGTCCTGGGCAACGTGCTTGAGCAGAGGATTGGACCAAATGACCTCCAGAGATCCCTTCCAACCCCAACCACACAATTGAAAGGGAAGAAACACAGCCAATCTGTATTGTTTTGTCATTCACTGTATTTGTAAATCAGTTACAAAAGATAATTGTTCACTGCATCTGGAATTTTTCAAGTTTCTTTAGAACCGAAATGTCCTTAGGAGCTAATCATTAGCATTTACTATCTACCAGAGAAGGCACCAGAGGTTGATTACTTGGGAAAAAACAGAGAAGGAGAAATACCAGCTTGAATTCTGTACCTTGTCACAGGCTGTGCCTCCTGGCAGCCATCCATCCTATGTAACATCACCTCTCCTGACCTCCGCAGTGATACTGTGGAAGAAGAAGGCTATCTGGGTCTCATTTAGGCTAAATCCCAAGTCAGCTGAGATTTACGTGTACCCAGGGTCCTAAACTCCCTCAATATCAGCTGACAAAACTATGAAGAGGATTGTATGGTGTCTGTAGGGAGTCCATTCATGATGCGAGCCCCTAGGTGGGCATCAGCTTCAGTCTCAGAGCAGTTTTAGGATGTACATTTACGTAGGACTCCTTTGTCCAACCGTTAGGTAACAAATTCATGGTGATTAAACCTATATCTAAAATTAAGTTATGAGAGGGAAAAGGCTATAAACCAGAGATTAGGATGGGAAGGGGAGGAGGGAAAAGTTGAGGCTTATACCATGTACTTTGATATATGTATCTTGAAGAAAAGAGCATTGAAATTTACATTTTATTCTGATTTTATTTTTTTCAGGCATAGCATCAATGTTTGTATCCTTCCTGGTGGGTTTATATTATAACACTATTATTGCCTGCGTGATGTGGTATTTCTTCAACTCCTTCCAAGAGCCCCTGCCTTGGAATGACTGTCCTCTAAATGAAAGCAGAACAGGTATATTTTATGAAATATTGTATTTTGTTACACAGCACATATTTCTGTTTCTAACAGTTACCCTAACTAAGCCTCTTTCAGTAAAATAGCAGTAAGTCATGGCAGTCCTGTCAGGCACATTGCACTACGTATTTTGATACTTGTGTCTTTTAGAAGTTCATATGACATAAAATGTGATCAACTCTTTATCTCTGAGACAAATTTTGACTTTCTATATGAAACTTCATGGTTGAGTGTGACAGATGTGTTCATATGCAGAATATTTACAATGTGGAAGTCTAGCATAAACATTCATATTTTCCAGACTTAGGAAATGTGTTTTATTCGTCTCTTCATGAACAGTCCTTTGTTACAACACTGAAAAGGCAACAAAACAAAACAAACCCAGATGTATAATCCATATGAAACATCTGTATCTCTCAATATGACAAGTCTGTAGCTCCATGGAGACTGCTTTGTGACAGCAGCTTTGTTTTCCACAGTAAGCTCTGTATGAAACTGAATGAAGCAGGTTTTTCTGGTGGGTCAGTGAACAGCTGTTCAGGGCACAGACCAGGGCAGAATATTGCATGGGTCAACAAATTTCAGGGAGCAGGAGAATCTAGCTTGAGCTGACACCACCTTGAATGATGCCCCACAAAACAGAAAGACAAAATATTGCTGAAAGAGATGTGGGAGGGAAAGGAGGCATAAGGAGGTGTGAGAGAGGAAAGGCTGCTGTAATAAAATCCCTGTTAAACAGTTATCTTTTAAATCTCTCATTTTGCCATGAAACCAGTCTCTAAAAGTCTGAAATTTGACAACAACAAATTCGTTGGCATTGGTGGTACAATTTAGATCACTGGTGTTCATTATTTAACTTCCTTTTTTCCAAGTAAAAGACATCCAGAATGACAATCATTTTGTGGTTACAGATTATGTAGAAGAGTGTGCCAAGAGCTCTCCTGTAGACTACTTCTGGTACAGAGAAACATTAAACATCTCCACTTCCATTGACGATTCTGGCACCATACAGTGGTGGCTTTTGCTATGTTTAACATGTGCATGGGCTGTACTGTATGTGTGCGTAATCAGAGGCATCGAAACAACAGGAAAGGTACACTGCTTTGGAGTGGTTTTATGAGATCATATTACAACATGCTCTTGTAATTCCTTATTTATACAGACCTATTAATACTGGAGAAACTGTCTGTTTCTTGGATAAAAGGCTGTCTAAAACAGTGCGTCATCACTAGACTGCTTTTTGAAGAAAGGTGGTGGATGAAATGGAATCTAATTTGTTTTGGTGTGATTTATGTGGAGATTTTTGTGGGCAGTCTGTCTTTCTTGTCCTTACAGATCATAGCAAAATATTCTTTATTACCTTTATTCTTTTTATTGCCTTAGCATTAATATCAATATTTGATGCAGGACTGAGGGAATCTCTTTTTGTTATGGTCATTCTCTGCAACACATACATGTATTTGGGTTTGTGCTAGTCCTAAATATTATCCCTCTGAAAGAGTGACCAATATTCTGCTGCCCAGCAAAGCCCTAAGAGTCCATCCTTGCATACTTACATCAGCCTGGTCACAGGGTGTAAATTATTTTTGATGCTGCTTCTGAATGATCTGAGTTGAATTTCAACAATGACAATTTATCTTAAATATAACACTATTCCTGAAAAAAATTTATTATCAAAATATACCACGCATACTGCTTGATACTTACCTTTAGTGCTAATCACCATACCTTGTTTATTCCCTTATTTCCTTTCTTGCAGTGTTATTTTTGTTCAAATGTTATATTTCCATGTTTCATTTACATTCTTGTTGTGCAGGCCGTGTATGTAACTTCGACTCTTCCATATGTTGTGCTTACCATTTTCCTAATCCGTGGCTTGACGTTGAAAGGCTCGACCAATGGAATTGTGTATTTATTCACCCCTAATGTAAGTCAATGCATGGTCTGTCCATCAGTGAAACACGATGTAGTTCTCTCTGTAATTGACAACGAATTGAAAATTACTTCTCTCCACTGGTGCTTTTCGATCTATCCCTCAGACACCTTAAAAATTCTGACGCTGGGAGGTAAATCTTTTGCATTGAATGGAACAAGTATCCATATACATAAACATTCTGTCTGTCTGTCTCTCTCTCCCCCCTCCCCATCCCCCATAAAAATCTGTCTGTTATAAATAATAATGATAATTATCATCACAGAATAATGGGGTTACCATTTAGGTGGCTTGAGTTATTTTCCTGTATTCTAGTGAAGAACAAGTCTAAATTTAAAGCATAAATCATCTAATAGCTATATGGACAAAAGATCTAGGAGAATGGTTTAACTATGTAATAGTTTTTAAACAAAATTAAAATGGGACTAATTGTCCATGAGCAGGCCTCTGATTGATCATTATTAATATTAAATAATAGACACCTTTTCTGAAATCATGCATGACAGCTATCATCTATGCAAAGTAATTCTTTAATCAATTTTCAAAATACTTGCATTAAAACTAGGGTTTTCTTTTGTAAAAAAAAGTTTGACAGAAAGTATTGACCTATTTGTTGAAATACTTGAAAACCAGTGAGTTTTGCATGGTTAATATTCTTATTTTAATTATTGTTTTAAATCTCTCATAGTTTAAATAGCAATATTGGATATGCTTAAAGTTGTATGTCTGATGCCTCAGGTTACCGAGCTGGCAAACCCAGTGACTTGGCTGGACGCAGGTGCTCAAGTGTTTTATTCTTTTTCCCTGGCCTTTGGAGGCCTCATTTCATTCTCCAGTTACAACTCTGTTCAGTAAGTAGCCAGGCAAAAAAGCCAAATTTTTTATGAATATTTCATTCTTTCAAATGAAACATCCCTACTTCTGTCGTGCTGTTGCTAATTGGGAGTGGGACAGCATCGTCTCATATTTAAGGTGTATCTCTTCTGATTGGTACCTGGTCTTCTGAGACAAGATTTCAGATCCCAGTGTTGACTGACTTCCTACAGAAAGATGTGGTGGTGGAGGATAGGAAGAAGGGGACTGACCTCTGACAAGCAGGAGTTTCCTCTGTGGGAGTGCTCGGTTCATGGTGGTGCCCGTGATCTCAGCACTGTCAGAGCAGGGTGCTAGTACACACATTTCAAAGCAATCCACAGACCACAGTTTAAATCTTTAGCTTTGAGATGAGGTGTCTGTGTTAGGAATGCTGTGGCCAGCAGGACTAGGGAAGTTATTCTCTCCCTGTACTCAGCACTGGTGAGGCTGCACCTTGAGTACTGTGTCCAGTTCTGGGCCTCTCAATTTAAGGAAGATGTTGAGATGCTTGAATGTGTTCAGCCAAGGGCGACAGGGATGGTGACAGAGCTAGAGCACAAGCCTTATGAAGAGTGACTGAGGGAGCTGGGGTTGTTCAGTCTGGAGAAGAGGAGGCTGAGGGGAGACCTTATCGCTCTCTACTGCTACCTGAAAGGAGGTTGCAGCCAGGTGGGGGTCTGTCTCTTCTCCCAGACAAACAGTGACAGAATGAGAGGACACAGTCTCAAGTTGCACCATGGGGAGTTTAGGCTGGATGTTAGGAAAAAATTCTTCACAGAAAGAGTGATTGGCCATTGGAATGGGCTGCCCAGGGAGGTGGTGGATTCACCACACCTGAAAGGTTTTAAAAAGAGACTGGATGTGGCACTTAGTGCCATGGTTTAATTGATGAGATGGTGTTAGGTAATAGGGTGGACTTGATGATCTCAAAGGTCTTTCCCAACCTAGTTTATTTCTGTGCATGATAGAAAAGGTAGTGACTACAGGTTTTCAGCCCAGCACACGAAATATACGAACATATGTGGGACTATGATCTTATAATACAGATTCTATAATTTATCTTGGAATGGATAGACCTTTAAGTGAATACACTTGTAGGCTGTGAAAGGAATCTTTGGAGTAAAAAAAAACATTTTATGAAGACATAAAAACATAGACATCTACGACATCATACCTTACTGCTTGCCATTCAGAAAGGAAGAAAAAGGAAGAAAAGATTATTTTTTTCCTAAATGCTATAATATGACATATAAATCAACCATTTTAAAATGTGTGCAGTGAGGCCTGGGAATGTGGACTTCCATCACCCATGGACAGACCCAGCCTGCAAAGTTTGATACAGTGTGATATTCTACACTCTTCCTCACAAAATATTGGAGCAACTACCAATGCTTATTGGTGCCTGCCATCTCTTCAGCACTGTCCTCTTGAAAGGCAAACTGTGTGGAATTCTCTAAATCTCATAGTTTTTATAAATTTCTCCAAATTGTATTTTTGATATTTGGTTTGGTCATGCGTTCAGAAATCCATCTTTAAGTATTAACTGAAGTTCAATTACACCACATCAGCATTTCAGTTACTGAGGCAGTTCATTCTTGATTTCAGATGATTTTGAAAAGGTCATCTTGAATTTTTGGTGCCTGCAAGTCTCAGTGCCCAGCTTCAGGTCCAAGTCAATGTCCCACAACCACTGGGAGCAGCACTGAGAGTGTTCTTCATCTTTCCAAAGGAAACAAAGAAAAGGAGCAGTCCTCCTGCTTTTCCAACACACAGAACTGTGGCACCTGGCCATGCTCCTTCAATGTTCAATCATCCATGACTTAAGGAGAAAACAACAGAAAGTCATTAAACTCCTAATAAAATATAAGGAGAAAAACAAACACACAAAATAACATGCAAATTCCAGTGTTACACTGTGGTGTTGGGCCACTTGCAGTCCTAAAATTTTAGTTTACCGAATCTGTCTCACAGCAGGACGTGTGTGCTCTTAGAGGGTACCCTGATGTACCTATGCATCTGTAGGCTACTTTTTTCTTAGTCTTGGTAGTAAGTTTTTATTTTGGGAATGTTTTTGAAATCCATTGTTTCTTCTCTTTGAATTGCAGCAATAACTGTGAGAAAGATGCTGTGATTGTCTCAGTGATCAACGGGTTCACATCTGTCTATGCAGCAACTGTCATATATTCCATCATTGGATTTAGAGCCACAGAAAGATATGATGACTGTTTTGACAAGTAAGTTATTGGAAAATGCCCCCACATAATACACAGGTGTTTGTTTGGCTGAGGCAGCCCTATTGGTCTGATGATAATGGATTTATCATTTCTGAATAATTGCAGCTCTTGACCCACATTATCTGGGAACTACTCGTTACTTTAAAAAAATCGCATCATGTGGAATAACCCATAGAAAGTGGTAGTAATTATTTGAGCCAACTGATTTCCTACATAAACGTTGCATAAGCAACCATAATTTACATTATTCCCTATGCTGACATATGGCGTGAATGTAATATTCCTTGGTCTCTGTGTCAGCTCTGTATTTAGGTTTCCTCCTGGAGATCTTAAATGCTTAGGTCTCATCAGAGATGCCTCATTTTAAGAGGGCAGCCAGACTCATTTCTAACTGGAATTGCCAGACTTTGTGAGTTCCAGCCTAGTTCTTCCATAGTCAAGTGCAAAACGGCATGATTCATAACTGAAGACAAATTAGACATTCCTAGAAGCTGCCCAGTCTGGGAACTAGTGCCAAGTGTGCAATGCAAGGATAAACACCTAACTCCTTCACAGGTTCCTATAGTGTCCATCCATTCCACTGCCATCTTTGTCATGAAAGACAGTGTCAAACTTCCCTTGGAAGGAGAAAGAATTGCACATGCTCATCCACTGGACTTTCCAATCTCAAAATCTGACCTTGATATTGTGGTCTTAATAAATTGCTTGATGATGAAAATGAGCCATGAGAATGCTTAAAAATAAATAATTTTAAATAACTTGCATTTCACTTTTTCAGAAATATTCTTACTCTGATGAATGCATTTGATTTGCCAGAAGGTAATGTAACCCAAGAGAACTTTGAACAAATGCAGCAGCTGTGTAACATGACTGACCCAGCAACTTTTGCAACCCTGAAGTTTGAAACCTGTGACCTGGAAACTTTCCTGAATGATGTAGGTTTAACACCCTAATTCATATTGATATCTTAAATATGTTAAGAATGCATAGCAATTAATTGCATAATGGGTTTTTTTCGAGGTTGTCGGGGGTTTTGTGTTTCCACTGGAGCATTGCCATTGGCTTGGAATGCTCTTGGACTGAAGAACTGCTTATGTTTCCCTCATTTTCCTTGTGAAGAGATAAACTATTTAATTCTCCTGAATATCCTTGGAATCTTTCAGATTCAAGTAGCTCACACCACAAGTGTTCTAGGCTGGCCTCAGCTAGCTGGCAAAATAGCAGCAGGTATTTCTCTGGAAACCAGCTGGTTGCAGCTGTGACGAAACAAGATGACTAGGGTAGAGAAACTCAGAGAAATGTTAAAANTCCTCCAGTCCTTTCACCATCCTTGTCACCCTTCTCTGGACGCTCTCAAGCAGGTCAACATCCTTCTTAAACTGGGGAGCCCAGAACTGCACACAGCACTCAAGATGTGGTGTGAAGGTGATGATGAGTTACAGATGAAAATCAATGTCCACGAAATTCCAAGAAACAGAATATGAAATAGAATTTGTATTACATTACAGTAAATATATTGCTACATTAGGAGGTCTTTGGAAACAAAAAGCATAACTCGTATATAGGTGTAGCATACACCAAGTCTACTGAATACTCATGTAAATTTAAGTGCTGCACAATGTTATTGATCCTCAATCTTCCACAGGGAGCTGAAGGAACTGGCCTAGCCTTTATTGTCTTCACTGAAGCTATCACCAAAATGCCCATCTCTCCTTTGTGGTCCATTCTCTTCTTCATCATGCTCTTCTGCTTGGGTTTGTCATCTATGTTTGGAAATATGGAAGGTGTTCTTGTACCTTTACAAGATCTTAAGATTATACCCCCCAGGGTGCCCAAGGAACTTGTTACTGGTAAGTGCTTTTTTAGAGACACGTGACCTCCCTACCATCTTCAGGGAAGAGGTTTTATGCTGAAAAAGCAACCCACCACCCATCTACTCTCTGGTCTGGAATAGTCCTAAGACACCCAGATAACCCACTGAAAGTATTCTCATGTCCCCCCGGTGGGACAGCTCCCAGGAGGTTCCTTCTGAGCTGCAGACAGCTTATCACCCTTTGGCTTGCCCATCAGCCTGCTCATGATGACTATGATCTCCTCCACTGGGAAGCTGAAGGACCTGAGTCCTGTGGGACATTAGAAGAGTTTTGCCATTTTACCTCTGCCTTCGCAGAGTGACATTAAAAAATAAACTGGTGACCTTCAGACTGCTACTTGTAAAATAACATTTAGTTCTGCTTTCTCTGCTTAAGTGTTCTGTTTGGTTTTTCCCCACAGGTCTCATTTGTTTGGTGTGCTATTTGATAGCTTTTATTTTTGTGCTGAATTCTGGTAATTACTGGCTGACTCTATTTGACGGTTTTGCTGGCTCTATTCCCTTGCTGATAATTGCATTTTGTGAGATGTTTGCAGTCGTCTACATTTATGGAATAGACAGGTATGAAATACAGCTTAAACACTGCTAGATACCAGAGCATAAAGCGATTAGTTCCATAGCAACAATTTTGCTGCATCTCTGTGCATAGAATGTCTGTTAGAGAAATCACTGAAATGATGCAACTGTAGTTTAGGTTTCTTAAATAGTGCTCAACAAAAAGAAATTATGCTTATTAATAATTTGCACATTAAACTTTTCCACTTTATTATAATTACAATAAGTTACAATTACAAGAAATAAATTAGAATAAATTAAGCTCTTTAACAACCAGCTCAAAAAAACATATCCCTAGGATATTGCAAGAAATTACTAGGCATTAAGTGCCCTAGAGTGCAATAATATGAGTGCAAATAATTTATTTTTAAAGTAGGTATCAGTGTAGATATTTGCAACAGTTACATAAGAGCCACTGTGGCTTATTTGCATTTTAAATCTGCTGATATTTACAATAGCTCTTCTTCAGATAAGATAATTGCATTAAATATTTAATTAGCAGAAACAAAGTACAAGTGCACTGAGATGAAAGTTTAAAACAGAGGTGTGTCCCAGGAGTGTTTACAGCGAATGCCGAACAATACTACCTAACATGGGGATTTCTAGGCAGGCTGCAAATACTGTTTTAGAGCAGGATGCAAATCCAAGGCTACTAAGATATGTTCTTAGCTGATAGATTCAGGGCTTTATCAGTTGTAGCAGTGAGTAATTATCCTCTCAACTTTCTAGAGATGTAAGAAATCAAATTTCAGCATCTTTAAGTTTATAAGTAAGAAATACGAGAAAATAGTATGGGTAATGCAGTCACCCATAGGATTTGCTTGAATCTGTGCCAGATCTTCCTGCTGCTGCTCCTGGCAATAGGGTGAACGCCCTTGTGGCCAATCTTCCCATACTTAAAGTTTTATATTACCTGAGGAGGCATGAACGAGCTGAGGTAAATTAGACAGGGAATTAAAACAAGCCTTGAGAAAGAAGGCTTATTTTAATTTGTTGAGGACAGAAAAGTCTGTGTTGATCACTTTTCCTTGCATTTAAGACCTCAGAACACTTTACAAAGTAAAATTAAAACTATTTCCAGGACACAAACATGGGCTGAGTCTATAAATGGATGGGGGTTGATTCAGAGCAGAGCTTCACAACAAACTTTAATGCTCCTGGCTATTACACATTGCTGTAGCCCTTTCTGAGAAGCGAACTTATTGGAGCTGCCAGAAAGTGCTCCAGATGAGTTTCTGTGACCTTTTTCAGAGAAAGAGTCAGTGGTAAAAAGATGGCTGTCTTGCTTGAAGGAGAACATTTGAGTTATCCATGACACTCACATAAACTACACCTGGACATGTTCTGAAGTCAGGACATGGGGCTCTGTATCATTTTAGGGCATCTAGATCTTAGAAGTTAAGGATGAAAATATAAAATATATTTACAGAGTATTTGAGACTCAACTGAATTCAGTGTGTTGTTCCTAGCTGAAGGATCAAATGAATAGTCTCCTCAGGCTTATCCCCACACGATGCAAAGGAAAACTGGACAAGAGAATTAACAATAGGAGTCCCAAAATTCCAAACTATTTTTTAAGAACTGTATGCATGAAGTATTGCATCATATGGAGAAATCATACATTGGTGCAAGACTGATGCAGACAGTATCACTCTCAATGTGGGGATTGTTTCTTCTCGTGGAAATAATTTTTTCCCACTGTCCACTGCACATTTTATGAATCATCCAAATAATATGTGTTTAGGTGTTTTCAATAATGTGTAAAGTTTAAGTACTCAAACAGAGAAAACTGGCAGAAATCCAAATTAAGCAAATATTATGCATAGAATCTAATTAGTAAAATTACTGCATTTTCATTTTTAATTTTTCTTTTAATATTGTTTCATTCCTTTTAATTTATGCAACACTGAGCCACTTACCAAAAAGTTGTGAAGCAATACTACAATATGTTTTAGGGAAAGTGCATCTGCATTGACTTTTTCCTGTTGAAAATACTTTGCATTTGCCTCACAGACTTCTAGACTATAGTACCTTTCCAAAAATAATTTTCCTGACTTGTAATGATATATGCCTTAAATTGAACTACTCAAATCTAACTCCTGATGTTATTGTCAATTCTGGTTTCACACTGGCATTAGCAAAGTCATGGGAACCATGGGAAATCTAGGGATAGTTTGGACTTCCCTGTTTATGAGCAGGCACCCTTTGATTCTCACCAGTTTGATAGTCCTGAACTTCCTGTTTTTATTTTTAGGTTTAACAGGGATATTGAGTTCATGATTGGACACAAGCCCAACATTTTCTGGCAGGTTACCTGGAGACTTGTTAGTCCTCTCATTATGTTAGTTATCTTCATCTTTTATTTTGTGGTGAAAGTCAACCAAGAATTGCTTTACAGCGTTTGGGATCCCAACTATGTAAGTATATAAACCAAATTATTTTTTAATAATTATTTTATGTATTCTTCTTTAATGTAAGAGTCATGGTTATTTATATTCATCTCCCACCTAAAACAGTTTTCTTGTAAAAAACTTACTATGAGACATAAAGTAATAATAAAAAGTAACACTTAGAAAAGTAAGTCTTAAATTTAGATGTTATGCATACAATGGATATATAGTGACACCTGAATAGCTTTTCCAAAGTGAACAAAACCAAAATACTGTTTCAGTTTTTTGCAAGACTGAAACAGATGTCAATATTCCAGTAGGGATTATATAAGATCTGGAAATGTCAGAAACTTTCAACGTTGACAAAGGACTAAATCTGTGAAGCTATTTTGATACTGCATTTGTTTCTGCTTCCATTTAAAATCACAGCACAGTGGTAGTGCTGCTTACTTAACACTGAGGAAGAAATTAATATTAATATCAATATCCATATCCAGATATCTTCTTTCCTCTTCCAAATGTATTGGTTTAAATTATAACTGCAGCAATAAGTTAACTACTTTTCCTTTCCTTCCTTGCAAAATAAAAAGCTGCAGCTGGTACGCAGAAGAGCATAATAGAAAGACTGTGGTTCCCATCATTTTCTCTGTCATCCCATCTCTTCCCGGCCTGTCTAGCTCTGCTTCCTGTACTATGACCCTATACCAGTCACCATCTTCAAAGCAGAAACAGTCATACAGCACATTTAATTTGTAAAGATGAATTTTAATTTTCATAGTGCAGAGACAGAAAGGGAGACAAAGGAAGATGGGGAAATGTGACTGCTTTTTTTCTCTCCCCCTTGACAGCCTCACTTCCTTCTTAATAATGTTTTATTCCTATCCCATCCTTTGATTTCAGCCTTTCCACTCAAAGGCTGTTTGACTACCAATCCCTAGTGGCCTGTCAGATTCCCTAGCCCCTTCAAAAGATTCCTTTGTACCCATGAAGTGTGCCAGTCCCCAAGTCTCTCTTCCCTGCTCTTGCTTCTTTCATACCACTTTCTTTCCATCCATTTTAAGTAAAAGTAATTCCAAAACAGCTGAGGCTGGAAACCCTGGACCTTAAAGCTGCTGTGAAATTGGCAACTTGTTGTGCCATTGTGGCCAGCTACTGTTCTGATTACATTTTTGATCTGTTGAATTAATGAATGTGTCCCAGGTATTTGCTCCTCACAACTTTCTACAACTTGATTGTTTGCTCTTTCAGGAGGAGTTCCCCAAAACACAGAAGGTTGAGTATCCCTCTTGGGTATATGCTGTCATTGTAATCCTTGCTGGAGTGCCTAGTCTGACCATCCCTACTTTTGCCATCTACAAAGCCATCAGAACTCGCTGTCAGAAAAAAAATGACCATTCGGGGCTTATCACTACATCTGAGACTTCCATTAACGGAGACTTGAAGTACTCATCATAAAACCATTTTTTAAAACATAGAAGAATGCTTTGACAGACAAGAAAGTAAAAAGATTTTTTTTTTAGGAATCTGAAGTTAATTTTATTTTCGTAAAAGGGTGACTGTGTGTTGTTTCCAGGTACACATTTATTTAACAATGCAATCACTGTAAAGAGTTTATAGCCTGGCTCCTGGAAGTAAAACGGCAACATTTGCAGGTGATTGAATCATCAGGCCAAATAATTCATCCTCCTTCTGGTTTTGAAGCCAAACTGTTTGAAACTAGCTTTTATCCCATTTGCTTGGGGATGCACAGAGCTTGAAATGCCAATAGTGACTCTTCCATGAGCAGTAAGTCTGGTTGGGTGGCTAATATGATGGATAACTTAATACTATCTTCTTTAGCACATTAAATTGTTTTTACTTTACATGTCACTGTGTTGCACAAAGCCATCGATATTACTTGTCTCTTACAGAAGTTAAAATATTTAATAAAAATATTTCTAAGTATGTGAATGACAGCTTCATTCATTTAGAATGCTATGTATTTTATAAATTGCCTATTAATTCCAAGTTTCCAGTAGATAGTGTTGCTTTTGCTGATGACAGCAGAGGTAATCTTGCAGTGGAGCGGCAGCAGTTCAGGAAACAGAAAAATCTGACTTCTCTGGCATCCGTGAGCAAGGGGTGCATCACTTGCTTGGGAAGTCCAGGCTGATGGGAGAGCCAAGGCATTCAAGTGGTGCAAAGCTCTCTTCTGTTACAATCAAGGTGGGTGGCTCTGGTTCATGTACACACACACACGTGACCCAGCGGAGCTCAGAGAGGAATCTCATTCATCATGTGGCCCCTGGAAAAGAAAGCAAAACCATCAGAGCACCCAGGCTGAGTGCCAGAAGCAGACAGTGAACATGTTCCTACTGGATAGGTGGCCCTTTTCATCCAACTGTCCATGTAAATGGGCAACACATTTTTAACACCTTGTAGTAAGTCCCATACCCACCTTATAAAACAAGAATGGATCTAATTTACACCCTGACACTGATTATACTTGAAACACTCTCTTACAAGAAATACTTGGGGTATAATTACTCTAGAATAAATATATTTACTCTAGAGTATGTTTAGAGTAGTATATCTGCTCTTAATGGAGAGTGAAGTAAGAGGCATTGCATGTGTACTTCACGGAATCATAGAATCAATGGTTTGTGTTGGAAGGGACCTTAAAGTTCATCTACTTCCAGCTTCTCTGCCAAGGGCAGGAAGACCTTCCACTAGATCAGGTTGCTCTAAACCCCATCCAGGCCAGCCTTGAACACTTCCAAGAATTGGGCATCCGCAGCTTCTCTGAGCACCCTGTTCCAAAGAATTTGAATGATTAAAATAATTTGCATTCCAATTTTATTTTTTTTAATTACTTGTATGTGAGTAATTATTTAAAATATTTAAAGATCTTATTCTTTAACGGAAAAACCCCATTTTTGTCAGATTTTTCTGCTGATAAAAAGCTCAGCCACCGAGAATGAGTAAAAGCAAGTTTGAAGCGTCTGGTTGCAAGTGGCAGGTGTGGAATTCGGCAAGTTGCTAGAAGGGCCCAAGCACAGCACTAGGCACATCTCCTGATTGGAAGCACAGCAGCGATGAGAGTGATGGTGGTGGGTGCCATGGCAACACTGATGCTGTCTAAGTGTTGCCAAACCACCATGTGTGCATCGACTCGTGTAACCTGTGAGACAATCTTGATAAGAGTCTGGGAAGTTGAGCTGCTCAGTCTATGGATCTGGAGATTTGCAGAGCCGCAAGGCAGAGGGAGGCTCACATAGCCTAGACCTGAAACTGGCTTCTGATTGGAGGATATGCAACCTGACCATATTTGTGTCTTAGCTCCAGAGCAGGGCTTTTATTTTGAGGAAAAACATCACCTTCACTTAGATACTCTTCCCATTTTGAGAGGAGAATCCAGGCACAACGTGTTGATTTACTGAAGGAAGCAAGATGGCTGGCTGCTCTGTTTAGTGCGGAGTTAAATGATTTGGCATGCAAACTAGAAGAATCTTGGTATAACTGGAACAAAACAGAAAAGTATTCTCACTTTCAAATGAAGAAAAGCAGTCAGTTATTGTATTAATCAGTAACTACTTAATGAACATTAAAAATAGTCACTGGGGATTCACTGACAGGTGGGAAGTGATTAACTTACTAGCAGCTACTGCAAAAATGGACCAAATTCTAATGTCTGAACATACAAGGCCTAATTTTTCTTGCCTTTTTTCTACTTAACTTTTTCCACTTGCAAAGGATCCCTTCATTCATTTACTTCTAATAACAAACTGGAAAAAGAATTGGCAACATTTTGTTCACAGGTTTTGAAACATATTTTACAATTTTAATTAGTCTTCTGTAGAGGTTTCTTTTTAATTATATGCAGTGTCACACTTCTCTGACAGATTCTGAGAACAGAAGGAGAACAGAAAATAAATACCTGTTTGATCCCAAGTTACCCATTAACAATGTATTTCCAAGTTCTTTAATTATAGAAGGAGCTGCAAAAAAGGCAAGAGTGGTAACTCTCTATACAACAATTCCTGGTTTTGTCTTTTAACTGCAGCTTTGGCTGCACATTCCTTTGCAACAGATAAAAAGCAAGCTCCACCTCTCTTCCAGGATCCTCCTGTTACCCTGTATAAAAACTGTAGGAAAGACAGGTTTTGCAGCATCTTTCCATCTATAGGGAAAGGGGCTAAGGAGCTAAGGATATTTCGTTAAAATGTCAAATGATTTATCAGCAACACCTGAAATCCCTAAAGAAGATGGCAGACCCAAGTGGGACAATAAGTTCCAGTACATTTTAAGCTGTATCGGATTTGCTGTTGGTCTGGGGAATGTGTGGCGATTTCCATACCTGTGTCAGATACATGGAGGCGGTAAGATTGAAATGAGACTTTGTCAAAATATTAAACTACAATTCTAACATAGCATTACTAACTTCTGACAGGTGTGAAACATATAATCTGTATCAGTTACATAATTTAAAAAAACCTATCTAATTCTCATAAATGTTTTGCATTAGTTAGATTAGCTTTTCCTCTAGAACTATACGTATTTCATTTTAAAACGATGTGTTTGTTTAGGAAGACCCTACTGAGGCTAGCTCTCAGAAAAAAAAACTATGTTAAAGTTTTTACATTGCTACTGCAGTCCAAATGGGACCAGTTAACTGAACCTGCTGCTGGCTACCTTAAGGAGAAGCAAGAAGTCCTGGGAAGGCCTGAGTGAACTGGCCCCCAAATAGCCACTGAGTTTTCCTTTAGAAAGGTGAGCAAGTAATTCCTTCTCTGATATTCTTAGGAGCTACCTCACCATGTGGAACTGCCCCTGCAGAAAACCAAATGGTGCGATTGGATGTCTGTGAGGCTGTTTTAAATGCCCAGCTGATAGAATGGTAACAGGACCTGTCGGGTCATGTGGACAGCTGCCCAGGCCCATCCCTCGGCACCAGTCCCACAGAGAATTGTTTTAAAAGCAGACAATTAGGTAAATATAAATGGATCAGAAAAGAGTACAGTATAACTCACCATTCATAGTAGCTTTTGAAATCTGCCACAGTAAGCTATCTAAAGCGAAGTGAGAGAGTAAATCGTTTCAGCCCAGCGTTTTTGTTATCTTTCAATTAATTGGAGAAACAGAAAATTCAAACTTGGAGAAACTCTCAAATGACAGTTTGAGATTGTTAAATCCAAGGTTGTTTTACTAAGGTTTCTATCTGTACTTCTCGGTCAACTACATATATTTCAATCAACCAAGAAACCAAGAATGGATGTTTCATGGAAAGAGGTACAAATTTCAGAAAGAAGTAGCCACTTAGGGACTCTGGCAGGTCATATCAACATAGCAGGTCATATCAACAGAAAGAATCTTGGCATATATAAGCAGGCCACTAGGAAGTAGGTAGAGATATTGCTACCAATACTAAAATAGTTTCTGAACCTCTGACTTTTTTTGAAAGTCCACTTTTAAACTTGAAAAACTAGACAAAATGCAGCAAGCCTTTACAATTATTTATGGGCTGGAAAACTTCTGGGACAAGAAATGAGAATTCAATCTATTTATGTAATGAAATTGAAAATGAAAAAAGATGTTCATTATAGTCTATAAACAAGTAAATGGAAATTATTTTGGTGGCAGGGAGCTTTTTAACATTGAATATGTAACAGCTGAAAGTTACAGTTACACAAATAATAAAAATAAGAAAAGACAAAATGCAGTAGGGGACTTCCTCCCAGGGGACTTGATGGTTGTAATTATTTATTTATAAGATGCAAAACCCAGTGCAATTCCCTCAAAGAAATGCCATAACTGGGTGGCTAGAAGGTCATAGATGCACACAATTTGTCTACATTTGTTCATGGGAATGATTGGGAAAAAACCAGTCACTTCAGTTAATGATACTTGCATTAATGAGACATGATAAAGACCTTTAGTGAGACATCCCCACAATAGATATAGCATGAGACCTGCAAGGAAAATGACCTTAAGAAGCAGAAGCTCTAGGTAAAACAATCTATAGCATCTCAGGTGGCTTTTCTACCTTGGAAAGCAAGGGGAAAAGCATCCAGTATTAACAAATAACACAATAAAGCTAACATAATATGATATTTTCATAATCTAATGAATAATGAAAACGAAGTGCTCAATGGAAGGTTCGAAACCGACAGGCACGGTCATAGCAAGATGCAGCTCCTCCGCACATGTCATTACACAGAGCTCCTTCTAGAGTCACCAATTTTGTGTGGCTGCATGAAATTTGTGCTTCAGAGTTTTGTTCAAATCTAGATTAAGATGAAACATTGCTCTATGGGCCATAAAAACGCTCTCACACCTTCCCATGAAGGACCAATGGTTGCTTCTCCATGCTGGAGGTGAGGGACCAGCTTTGGCTAACAGTTTTTCAACATCTTCAGATGCCAGCCTCACTTCAGAAAGTAGCAATGGTCACCTGCTACTGCGGTTTGATCTCTTGCATCCATCCTTCCCTCTGGGGTCTCCTGCATCTGTGCCCTACAGATCTTATCACTCCAGGAGAAGTGTGGGAAGAACTGCAAGGAGACCCACGGTGATCAGTCTTATAATTGAACAGTGCTCAGAACGTCTGTTTGCTTGTGTATCCAGCTCCAGACCTCTGACATTTCCCACAGAAACCAGAGAAGTTAGAGCAGGTTTAAAGATAATGAAAATAGGAAAAAACTGCAGGGACAAAGGCTGATTTGCTCCTTTCTTCTGTGAGTAGTAATGTTGCCAGTGAAAAACAGTTTAAATTGACTAGCAGATTCAGTAATAGCAAACAGCTACTTTGCATCACCACAAACAGTGGCACAAGACAGTGGTGAATTAAGGTGAACGTATGGATATGCAGTCAGTGTTTGGTCACTGGGCTTCAATAAAGGGCTCGAAGAGGACACAGTCTGTAACAAAATGCAGTGGGGGTTGTGAATAATTTACCCCAGAGAGCTGGCGTTGGAAAAGTTGAGTGAGTCACAAAGACCACTGAGAAGACAGAGCTGCTGGGTTTACAGCAGTGTATGAGGTAGTTGCACATTTCTTCTGTTAATTTAAGGCAGTGATGTCACTTGGGTTGCATTCTTGAAAGCAAACAACACAGATGCAAAAGCCCAATAGATTTTCAGGAATACTGGAGCATAAATCCTGTTTGTGTGCATCTGAAGATGTGGAGATGGGAGAGAACGGCAGCATTGTGGTTAACCGGGAGCCCTGAGAGGTGCAATGGATTTGTGCCTGCAGCCACATTCAAGAGTGCAGTGAAACCTGTTATGGATATGGCATAGACATGCTCTAAGGCTGAATGGCTTCTTAGGCACAGTTTCACAGCTGATTCAGGTGACATCCTAAGTATTTAAGGGTTAGGCAATGTACTTTTCCTCATTTCTACATCTCTTAAAAGTCAAGAGATGAAAACCAGTGCTTGTGTATTTGTCTCATGTCATCTGTACCCACCAGACCTCTGGACCTGATTCATCGCACATTAGTGTTACTCAGTAACTCGAATCTAATATAATATCAGTTTTGCTGACATTTATCACCTGCTGCCGTTACTGATTATTTGGATTTATTGCCTGAGTTAAGTCAGTTATTTACTTTTCATGACTAATGGGTATGAAGGTTGTTTGCCATAGTCAGCGGAGACAAACACAAATGTTCCCAGGTAACTGGGATTGAAAAGAAGTCTCTAAATGGCCTAGTATATGGTTTGTCACTTAAAACTGAGACACTAGTAAGTCATACAGCTATATGTGTACACATGGAGTCATCTGAGTACACTCAAAAAACCCAAACCCAGTTCTAGCTGGATCTGACTGCAGTGGTTTACTTTTAATTATTTTTAGTATATACACATATATATGCTTGCCTAACCCATGAGTATTAAATATGTGCACAGTGCCGAGCCTACAAGATGACTGAAAAATATCTTTAATATGAGATACAGTTTCTTCCCAGGAAAATAAATACTCACAAATACTATAGTCACGCTAAAATGGGAAAACTGTTTACTTCTGGGGCATTCATTTACAGACTTCCATAGCCCTACCTGACCTTTTGCTCAAACTTGAACTACAAGTTGTTGCAAAATACCTGGTTCACTGTGTCCTCAGAGGGACAACAAAACCTAAGAGGAACAACATGTGTACTTGGAAGATAATACAAAAACCCAATCAAACAAATATAGTATGTTGAGAAGGACAGAACAGTTCATTCTCTGACAGAAAAATTATGTTACAATAAGTAACAAACTTCATTTTCTGGATTGTTGTCATGGTCCTGCTCAAGTCCTTGGTGAAAAGCTGGGACATTTGGAGTTGATCCCTTCATAATTTGTTATATTTGATTACCCTTTACAGCTCAGGTTGGTACATGCTTGCATGTGAGTGCCTGTTTGCTTGCATCCTTCAGTCATGATTATTTCATAATGAAGTTCATCAATGTTATTTTACAAGTAGATCTATGGGTGTTACCCATCTTTGAAATGGCTATTGCCCCCTTGGTTTTTAGGACATAGTTTTAGTTCCTTCACTGTTGTTCAAGGAGATGTAGTCACTATACATGGGAAATTCAATCCTGCCAATTTTCAAAGACTGTAAGATTTACAATGTGACCTGCAAGTCAAAATCAGAGTCATCATAGCTATGCTGCACAAATACGACGTTTATAGTAGCTCATACTTTTCATCTGGACTGAGGAATATGCAGAAGGTATAAAAAAGAGAGAGAGAGAGGGGTGAGTACAGTGAAGTTGCTCTTTTTTCCTACCAGACGTCTCGATGTGATTCTTTGCTTGACTGTTTTGACTGCTTAGCTGAACTCCCATAGAGAAAGCAGTACAGGGCTGATAACCCCCTTCCAATAGCTAATAGTTTTTCTCTGTATCTGAACGAGTAGTTACCACCCATTGCAATTTCTTGGAAGTAAAACATAAATTATCACAAGTATCTTGCCATTAAGTCCTCAGTCTTCTGGAAAAGTGCATCCATTGCCAATCCTCCTATGTACCAACAGAACCAGCGAAGTGGATGTCTGAATGCTTGTTGCATTGCATCACACTAAGATGTGCTTTCTGAATTTTTCAGACTCTACAAATGCCTTTCCTCCTTAATTACTATTGCATTACTTTCCAGGTCATTTCAGTCTTTATTAGAATTAATTTTTCTAGTCCTAAATCTCTATCTGAAGGAAAATTTTTATTCATGTTGGGGCCTTTCAAATGCTGTTGTGTCTTTAGATCATTTCAAGTCATTTGCCTTTCTTCTGCAAGATGATCCACAAGCACTGCTAAGATGCAAAATTGAACATATGGATCAGTTCCCCCAAGATTTTCTCCAGCATTTATGAAGTCTTTATTAGTATCCCAACATCAAGCAAAGCTATTGGATTTTCTTCTCTGCCTCTCACTGAGGCTCACCAATTTTTGCTGGTCTTGGTACACGTAGATTAGGAGGCCACTTAGCTCATCCTTCAAACTGCTTCACATTTCCACTAGGCAGGTCTGTTTGTCTCTCTAAAAAGTGACAAACACAGTTTGGTTGGTTCGTTCTGCTTTGCTTGTTTCTGCAGAGCAACTTTAGACTGTGCTCCTTCCTGAGCCATCTGGTCATTCTGTCCCTGTGGTGCATCAGCAGCTCTCCACAGGCTGCCTAGTAGTTCATGCACTTCTCATCCAGATAGTCATGTGCAGCTGATAAAACAAAGACTGTGCCCTTTGAGTGTCATTTGGCTGAGTATGGTTGAGCAGTTGCTTTTCTGGCCTGATTTGCCTTCGCATTGCAATCAAGAGGTCAGGTTTTAAAAACCCTCAGTGTATCCTGAGTGCACCAGCTCCTTTCTTTTCTACTTCCATGACCATAGAGCTACCTCCACTCTAATGGTTCTTCACCACACTGGTGCTCCTGGTCACTTGGGACCCTATTGGTAATGAAACCAGCTTACCAGTCTGTGCAGGATTTGCAGTTGCTGATTGCCTGATTTGAAAAAGCTCCTGAAGGCTTTCTGTTGCCTTCTTACGTACACAGGGATTGTTCTGCAGCTCTTGGTATCCTTGTGCAGGATGTGCTTCCAAAATTACTTTTAATTCTCATAGATTTTGAACTGTTTCATTGTTTGTTGGTTGGGGGTTTTTTCCCCCTTCACCTTCGTTTAGTACGGCATGTATCTACTTGCTTTATGAATCTTCAGTGTCTTCAAATGGCTCCTAAATTACTTAAGAATGCTCCATCACTATAATTTTCCGTATTCATTTTTTGAGAGGAAAAAGGTTACTGAAGCTAAATTTTTTAAGAGGTGTCCCCCCTCCTCCAGCTTACTTCTTATGTAATTTATTTTCCTTTCATTGTAGAGCATATAGTTCTAGAGGATCTAGATATAAATATACCTAGAATGTCCAGATACAGGATAATTTGTTATTAGTGCTTTGTGACTGTTTTGACTAACATTTCCTTCTCCCATGCCTCATGGAATCCAAATCTACAGAGATTCTGCTCTGCCTGTGCTACACATCAAATAGGTGCTGATGGGGTTTTGGTGTGCCTGTGTTTTAATGCTCTGGTTTGTGATACCTGCTGTGTGGTAGGTACCAGCTTGCTGCTTCATTCTTGGATTTTCTGCTTGCCTTCTCCATGGTTAGAGTTATCATTTTGTTTTCAAACAAAGGTACTGAAATTTTGCCTTCTGGCACATCCTCTTCTATGCATTAAAAAGAGCCCTTGACTATGCACTGCTAAAGGTTTCCTACTCACTATTCCATATCTGATACCTTTGTGTTAATGTTTTTCTATGTTTTTCTATAGGGGAGGGGATTTTATTGCAGAAAAGAGTAAGCTTCAAGTGCTTAAGCAGACTGTCTGTCCTTTACCCAGCTATTTTTTTCTCCTTAAAATACTGTACTGCAAAAGACTGAATAACTGCAAACTTAATTTTACACTACACGATATTTACTTTAACTAGGCTCAAGAAAGATTAGCTTCATAAACTGTTTATTCTTAACCCAATCTGCCATATTTTCATATTTGCAGACAGCAGATTTTTCATATTGTTCTCATGGAAAACCTGTATTTTCATTCCAAGTGTGACATTATGTTCTGCCATGCTGTAAATATCCCTCAAGATACACATAAGCCAGCACAAAGTAAACAGGCTTTTATCAGCAGAATGTCTAAACACTCTGCTGCCAATGGTTCAGCTAGCAAACAGAAAAGGGGAGAGAGATAACAGAGGGCAGTTTGCACTAATTATTACACAGTTATTTCCTAGAAGATATGATTTGAGAGACAGCTTGGTCTCTTATGGAGTGCTCTGCTAGCAAGGGCTCAGCATCATATGGATTGCACCGAGACAGCTACAGCCCAGAGCTGGTGTACGACAGGCAGTCGGACACTAGAGTGTTCTCTACTATGATGTTCTAGTCACTTGCCTGAATGTTTTGCTCTTCCTAGAAGACAACTCAAGGCATTGGGCTGTCAGGAGGGGTGGGTGGGCACCTTCAGGTTATGCTGTGGGGAGTGTTGATGCTGCAAGTTTCAAGCAGAGTACAGAATTGAGCACGGCAAGAGGTTTCTGAGTTCTTGTTGAAGGAACCTCCAAATTCCTTCATATTTACATGGGAACTTTGTTAGGTAGCTATGAGTGAGATTTTATCAGGTGGCAAAATACTTAAAAATAAGAAAATCACGTATTGTGGTTCTTAACTCCCTCTGCAAATCTCCTTCTTGGAGTAGGGGGTTTATAACAGCCACTTTAGAGTTCCCTCCAAGCACAAGGACTACTGAGCAGGGGTACCAAGGATCCAAAAGGCAGAATTAACACACTGGAAATTAAATGTGAGACTCCTTTTTTCAAATCTGCTTCTTAGCAGTTAAAAACATCTTAACAATTCAGATCATAGGGTGAGACATTTATTTCTACCTTTAGCAATTTAAGAAGAGTCCTCCATTGTGAAGAGCTTTGATGATTTTTTTTTCCTATGCATTTCTTGAGAAAAGGTTAAACAACACACCTTCTCTGGGGGTTGTATGTATTTATTGCAGCATGTGGCAATAGGTAGCAGAGTTATTGCAACACGACACTATCCCAAGAGATTACATTTATCTGCCCAGCCTTTATAAATAGCCAGTGATTGCGCCATTCCAGGTGAAGACCAGAAATCCTTGTGCATTCCTCCATCTCCCTCTCAGGGCTGAAGACTGACCATAGAGCAGAGCTCTGCTCTCTCGGATGGGGATGGTGAGGCTGCTCTCCCTGCCAGACTGGAGGGAGAAGACAAAGTCTTCAGAGCAAGAAAAGCAGAGCTGAGCAGATCCAGATATGAGATTTGCAATCAAAGTAGAAATAGTAGGAAAAGGCACAGGTTTATTGACAAAGCAATGAGGAGTGCATAATTAGTCCACATTGGTAGGAGAATTGGGAGGTGGCTGAGGCAGGACTTTGTTTCTTTAGAGAAAATAGACTTCATGATCAAAGTGGTTGTTGCCCATGGCAATAACCTCCAATCTACTACACCATTTCAACTTAATTGGACATTCGGGGACAAAAGAAGAGGCTTAAAATAAAGGGAAATGAACGAAATAGTGAAATACTGTTGGGTCTCCTCCACCATGGTACCACGGGTCTTGTCTCTTGCCCGCACAGCCCTCCATCCATGTAGAATGACAGCTCATTAATATGCAAATTTGCCCCGCACCCTCACACCGCCCCTTGGCACTCCGGCACTGTTTCGGCACTGCCCTGCTGTGCGCTGGGGCTCATGTCGGTGCTTCCTGGTGCCTGTGGCCACCCCACACCCGGAAAAACCCCTGTTCCACTCAGTCAGGGACACGGGTGCAGGGGAACCACCCACACCACTGTCCTGATGTCTCTCCAGGTGGGTAGATCTCGTCTTGCCCTNCTTCTGGCACATCCTCTTCTATGCATTAAAAAGAGCCCTTGACTATGCACTGCTAAAGGTTTCCTACTCACTATTCCATATCTGATACCTTTGTGTTAATGTTTTTCTATGTTTTTCTATAGGGGAGGGGATTTTATTGCAGAAAAGAGTAAGCTTCAAGTGCTTAAGCAGACTGTCTGTCCTTTACCCAGCTATTTTTTTCTCCTTAAAATACTGTACTGCAAAAGACTGAATAACTGCAAACTTAATTTTACACTACACGATATTTACTTTAACTAGGCGCAAGAAAGATTAGCTTCATAAACTGTTTATTCTTAACCCAATCTGCCATATTTTCATATTTGCAGACAGCAGATTTTTCATATTGTTCTCATGGAAAACCTGTATTTTCATTCCAAGTGTGACATTATGTTCTGCCATGCTGTAAATATCCCTCAAGATACACATAAGCCAGCACAAAGTAAACAGGCTTTTATCAGCAGAATGTCTAAACACTCTGCTGCCAATGGTTCAGCTAGCAAACAGAAAAGGGGAGAGAGATAACAGAGGGCAGTTTGCACTAATTATTACACAGTTATTTCCTAGAAGATATGATTTGAGAGACAGCTTGGTCTCTTATGGAGTGCTCTGCTAGCAAGGGCTCAGCATCATATGGATTGCACCGAGACAGCTACAGCCCAGAGCTGGTGTACGACAGGCAGTCGGACACTAGAGTGTTCTCTACTATGATGTTCTAGTCACTTGCCTGAATGTTTTGCTCTTCCTAGAAGACAACTCAAGGCATTGGGCTGTCAGGAGGGGTGGGTGGGCACCTTCAGGTTATGCTGTGGGGAGTGTTGATGCTGCAAGTTTCAAGCAGAGTACAGAATTGAGCACGGCAAGAGGTTTCTGAGTTCTTGTTGAAGGAACCTCCAAATTCCTTCATATTTACATGGGAACTTTGTTAGGTAGCTATGAGTGAGATTTTATCAGGTGGCAAAATACTTAAAAATAAGAAAATCACGTATTGTGGTTCTTAACTCCCTCTGCAAATCTCCTTCTTGGAGTAGGGGGTTTATAACAGCCACTTTAGAGTTCCCTCCAAGCACAAGGACTACTGAGCAGGGGTACCAAGGATCCAAAAGGCAGAATTAACACACTGGAAATTAAATGTGAGACTCCTTTTTTCAAATCTGCTTCTTAGCAGTTAAAAACATCTTAACAATTCAGATCATAGGGTGAGACATTTATTTCTACCTTTAGCAATTTAAGAAGAGTCCTCCATTGTGAAGAGCTTTGATGATTTTTTTTTCCTATGCATTTCTTGAGAAAAGGTTAAACAACACACCTTCTCTGGGGGTTGTATGTATTTATTGCAGCACGTGGCAATAGGTAGCAGAGTTATTGCAACACGACACTATCCCAAGAGATTACATTTATCTGCCCAGCCTTTATAAATAGCCAGTGATTGCGCCATTCCAGGTGAAGACCAGAAATCCTTGTGCATTCCTCCATCTCCCTCTCAGGGCTGAAGACTGACCATAGAGCAGAGCTCTGCTCTCTCGGATGGGGATGGTGAGGCTGCTCTCCCTGCCAGACTGGAGGGAGAAGACAAAGTCTTCAGAGCAAGAAAAGCAGAGCTGAGCAGATCCAGATACGAGATTTGCAATCAAAGTAGAAATAGTAGGAAAAGGCACAGGTTTATTGACAAAGCAATGAGGAGTGCATAATTAGTCCACATCAGTAGGAGAACTGGGAGGTGGCTGAGGCAGGACTTTGTTTCTTTAGAGAAAATAGACTTCATGATCAAAGTGGTTGTTGCCCATGGCAATAACCTCCAATCTACTACACCATTTCAACTTAATTGGACATTCGGGGACAAAAGAAGAGGCTTAAAATAAAGGGAAATGAATGAAATGATGAAATACAGTTGGGTCTCCTCCGTCATGGTACCACGGGTCTTGCCTCTTGCCTGCACAGCCCTCTGTCCATGTAGAATGACAGCTCATTAATATGCAAATTTGCCCCGCACCCTCACACCGCCCCTTGGCACTCCGGCACTGTTTCGGCACTGCCCTGCTGTGCGCTGGGGCTCATGTCGGTGCTTCCTGGTGCCTGTGGCCACCCCACACCCGGAAAAACCCCTGTTCCACTCAGTCAGGGACACGGGTGCAGGGGAACCACCCACACCACTGTCCTGATGTCTCTCCAGGTGGGTAGATCTCGTCTTGCCCTACTCAGGCTAGACGTTTACCCCGAGAAAGTCTCAGACACCACACCTAACCTGAGAGTGTGCAAATCTTTCACAACTGCACAAAGCCCCCTCGCTCAGAGCTTAGCTGCTGTGTGAGCGGCACGCACCCAGCTCGGCTCTGCTATGGTGCGGGTGGCCGCCCCGAGTTGAGAAAGCTGTGGTGCGGGTGGATGTAGGAGGGGGATTTGCATATTCATGACTGCCTACTTTGAATATTCATGTACGTCTGGTCGCACATGCACAGNTTGGACATTCGGGGACAAAAGAAGAGGCTTAAAATAAAGGGAAATGAACGAAATAGTGAAATACTGTTGGGTCTCCTCCACCATGGTACCACGGGTCTTGTCTCTTGCCCGCACAGCCCTCCATCCATGTAGAATGACAGCTCATTAATATGCAAATTTGCCCCGCACCCTCACACCGCCCCTTGGCACTCCGGCACTGTTTCGGCACTGCCCTGCTGTGCGCTGGGGCTCATGTCGGTGCTTCCTGGTGCCTGTGGCCACCCCACACCCGGAAAAACCCCTGTTCCACTCAGTCAGGGACACGGGTGCAGGGGAACCACCCACACCACTGTCCTGATGTCTCTCCAGGTGGGTAGATCTCGTCTTGCCCTACTCAGGCTAGACATCTACCCCGAGAAAGTCTCAGACACCACATTTAACCTGAGAGTGTGCAAATCTTTCACAACTGCACAAAGCCCCCTCGCTCAGAGCTTAGCTGCTGTGTGAGCGGCACGCACCCGGCTCGGCTCCGCTATGGTGCGGGTGGCCACCCTGAGTTGAGCAAAGCTGTGGCGCGGGTGGACGTAGGAGGGGGATTTGCATATTCATGAGTGCCTACTTTGAATATTCATGTACGTCTTGTCGCACATGCGCAGTTGCAAAATGGGTCTCCTTAATCACTGAAAAATCACGCCTCTAAGATGCAAAGCCACAATATGGGGTGCGCTAAGTGGGAGAGGGTTGACTTTACTTATAATGGGCTGTAGCAATGCTGAGGGAAGTATCCTGGAGCACTAAGTATCCCGGAGCACTTAGTATCCCAGTCTTTCCTCCTCCATCTTCACCAACAAAACTACCACTAACAGATGTTACTTCAAAGGTGTCCTTAGAAATTCTCTCTCTCTCAATACATCTTACAAGGACTTTGTTAGGTTTCTAAAGCAGATTAATTATCAAACAGTAATTTCAGTAGGATGCAGATAATCACGTGACTTAATTGTATTTTATTGTGTTTCAGGTGCTTTCCTCATCCCGTACTTCATTGCTCTTCTCTTTGAAGGAATCCCACTGTTGCATCTTGAACTGGCCCTAGGACAGTGCCTGAGGAAAGGCAGCATCGGTGCCTGGAACACTATCTCACCTTATCTCGGAGGTGTTGGTATGTACGTCTCTTTGGGTTCCAGCTCAAGGAATTGCAGATGAGCTCCCACCCAGCACTCACTTCCTACACATCTATGCCTGATGCTTTTAGCATACAAAAGGAAACAAGTGTTAAGATTAAAAATGAGGATTAAAAATAAAGATTATACAATGAGGGTGGAGAGGCACTGGAACAGGTAGCCCAGAGAGGGTTGGTTTCCCTGGAAACATTCAAAGTCAAGTTGGACAGGGCTCTGAGCACCCTGGTCTAGGTGAAAATGTCTCCATCCATGGCAGACACGTTGGACCAGATCTTGTCTCTTCCAACTCAAATAATTCTGTGATTCTGTAAGTCTATATTGCTTTCACCAGGTTTTACTCTAGGCACACAGAAGCTAAAATGCAAACCTCATAACCTTTGCTATTGGAAGCATAATGAACATGAGCTCTGCTGGCCAACACTGTCCTGTCCTAACCAACACCATATCCTGGTGATCACACAAGAGCTGCCTGCCCACAGCCCTTCTTGGTCCTCCCTCACAGCCCTTCCAGGAGTCAGTCTTCTCTGTCCATGAACAGTCAGACTGAAGGGAGAACAGAAAGACAGGAAACCAGGAATGGGATCCTGGCACTTCCTAATGAGTCTAAAACACTGGGGAAACCTCCCCTCTGTAAGAGGATGGCAGTGGAGCTACTGAAAGGACACTAGCACAGATGGGCATGAGGGACAATCCACATGGCAGTGTGAGTTGGATTGGTGTGTAGTAGTACTAGCAATTCTTTTCTGTTTATTGAATATACACAGAAAAATATACATCTCATATCCTGTGTGCGTTGTTAGGCTGCAGAAGTCATCAGGAACAGCCATTATGAGTGCTGAAGCATTGACTCTACTGGATATTTGAGAGAGCACCCTCATGCCTGCAGGGCAAGGAGAAACCCCTGGATGCTCAAGCCCTGTGTTAAGCAGGTGCCTGAAATGGGCTTGGCACTGACAGTCATGCCCGTGGGCACGTGTGGGAGGAGGAGGGGTAGGTTAGAGGAGATCTCTAAGGGCCAAGGGCAATCAGGAAGACACCAAGCAGCAGGGTGGTGCTTCCAGCTAAACTCATCTCCTTCAATTAGACATGTTCACACACCCTTTGCAAGCAAAATATGCAACCAAGCAGAAATGGTGGTGTTGCTATTCTTCCCTCCTTATCAAAGGAGGAAAACAGTAACTAGAGACTGTCAGCACTTTTGGAGCAGAATTGGCAAGCTGGGAGACTGGGCACTAACAGTATTTTGCTACTGAGGACACAAATGCCCATCCCTTCCAACTCAGAATATTCTGTGTGTGTGTGATTCAAAATCTCAGGGCGGGGCAGGGGAAGATGGACAAGAAAATCTTGAAACAATAGGAAATATGAGTTTCCAAGAGCTAGTGCTGCGACTGACTGATAACTTTTTTCAAAGCTTTTCTAAGTTGAGATATTGTGCTTTCTGCAGGTGTTGGTTCATGGGTGGTGTCAGTTCTGGTGAGCTTATACTACAACACTGTTTTAACCTGGGTGATGTGGTATTTCATAAACTCCTTCCAAGAACCTCTTCCTTGGAGTGGATGTCCTCTAAATGAAAACAGAACAGGTAACTACACTTCCAGGATCACGGCCTATGCAAATTCTCCATTTCAAAATGGGAAACAAAATAACAGTGTCTAAAAAATAATAATAGAAAGAAAGAAGAAGGAGCAACTAAATAAGCAGTGTAATTAAAAGTGGGAATCTTTGAGGCTCAGACCAAAGACACAGAACCAGTTACAAAAACTTTAGTAGGACCAGAGAGAGACAGAGTACCTAAGCAGGATAAGGAGGACTGCTCTCAGATATTTAAAATTATTTTTCAGCTTTCTTTTTTTGCTCAGAGTTTGAGAGAAAACAAGTTCCAGGGCAGAACAAGAACCACAATCTGGGTAGGAGGCTAAGTGAAGATACAAAACATAGAAGTCAACTTTCTTTTGGAGACCATAGGACTGTTATAGAGTAGAAAGACAATTAGTCACCACCTATTTTTATGACAGAGGTAGAGAAAATTATTTGGGCCTTAAGAAATAGTATTATTTATTTAATTTTTCAGTTTCATATGTCGCAGCTAGGGAGCTAAACAGATGTTTTCCAAATCCAATTTGGAGATCAACACTTTAATCAATATTTGGTACACAAAGCCCTACAGATTTAGTTCAGCTTCTTTTGAAAATAATTAAGTATTCCTTTAGGGGTAGATTTTTCAATACCAGTGCCAAGGTGGGAAGAACCTGCACTTTTTCATCACAATTGCTATGATCTCTCCAATGAGGTGCTTCCTGAGTCAAGCAGCTGTTCTTATCCACCACCTTAACTGCACAGACTCCCTCAGTCTTGGTGTGTGCTGGATCTCCTGGTTATGGGACTGCTATCAGTGCTGCATCTTATGGCTCCACACTGGTAACTTTAGCTTTTGGAAATGTACTGAGTGCTATGATGACATACCCACATTTGTCTAGGAGCAATGGCAGGAGCTGCAGCACCCAGGGAACTCTAGCTCCAGCTAAAGACAGCAGGTCAGTGAACTTCCTGAAGATTCTCCATCAACCTCCTCTTCAGGGAGGTGCCTAGGTTGCACACAGGCAGAGGAGTGAGCACAGGTTGTGATGTACATCATGGTCCCAGTTCCCTTTTCTCCGGGCACAGAGCCTGACTGAGGAATGTCCACTCCCCTGGGTGCAGGTTCCTGGGGTGCCTGCTCACAGAAGTCCTAGAAATATAAACAAATGAGGCTAATGCCTGGGTCTTTGCACACTACAAGACCATGACATAGCGAGGGGAGCCTGGCCTTAGATGCATTCTTCGGTGCCTGAAGTTTGTTAGGGCTCCACCACATTGCAGACATACAGCTAAAAAAAATCAGTCTCCACTGCAATTGGTTTAGATTTTACCTTGCACTGTTTCTATTTAGAAAGTTATACCCTGTAGAATAGAAATGCTGGTGATGTTCTGGTGAAGGTCTTATGTAAGACTCACAGTCTCAGCCTGATGTGACAGAGTTTGTCTTGCTACATATTACAGACAGTGCATGAAGTCCAATTCTGAATTGGATTTGGCAGCCTACAATTTATTCTAACATTTACCACTTTTTTTTCAGGGTTCAATGAAGAATGTTATGAAAGCACCCCAGTAAATTATTTTTGGTACAGGAAAACTTTGAACATAACACCCGATATTGCTGAAAGTGGAACATTACAGTGGTGGCTAATTTTGTGCTTAGCAGCTTGCTGGGCAATTGTCTATCTCTGCACCATCCGAGGAATTGAAACCACAGGAAAGGTATGGAAATGATAGAGAACTGATTATGCCACACTTTGTTATTGGTCACAGCAAGCTTGTGTTCATGAGAGGAGAGTCCTGCTTATCAAACCTCATTTCCTTTTATGACACAGTAACTCACGTAGCTGATCAAGGGAAGCCAGCTGATGTAACCTTTTTGGATTTCAATAAAGCTTTCAATACTGTCTCACATGGAATCCTTCTGGACAAAATGTCCAGGACACAGTTGGATAAACACACCATGTGGCGTGTGAGCAATTGGCTCTGGGTCCGAGCACCAAGCGTAACAGTGAATGGGATGATAACAGACTGGTCACTAGTGGGGTTCCACAGGGCTCCATCTTAGGCCCTGTGCTCTTCAACATCTTCATAAATTACTTGGACACAGGACTGGAAGGGATACCAAGCAAGTCTGCAGATGACACAAAACTGGGAGGAGCCGTTGACTCCCTTGAAGGCAGGAAGGGCCTGCAGAGAGACCTTGACAAATTAGAGGACTAGGCAATCACCAACTGTATGAAGTTCAACAAGGGAGTGACAGATTCTGCATCTGGGATGGGGCAACCCTGAATGTACATACAGACTGGGAAATGGGATACTGGAAAGCAGTGTGGTGGAAAGGAACTTGGGGTCCTAATCAAGAGCACGTAGAATATGAATCAGCAGTGCTCTGGCAGCCAGGAGGGCCAACTGTGTCCTGGGGGCATCGGGCAAAGTATCACCAGCCAGTCAAGGGAGGGGATTGTCCTGCTCTGCTCTGGACTGGTGTGGGTGCACCTTGACTATTGTGTGCGGTTTGGGGTACCACAATAAGAGAAAAATATTAAGCTATTGGGGAGTGTCCAAAGGAAGGCAATAAAGGTGGTGAAGGGCCTTGAGGGGAAGCTGTATGAGGAGTGTCAGAGGTCACCTGGTCTGTTCAGCCTAGAGAAGAGGAGACTGAGGGGAGACCTCATTGCACTTACAACTTCCTTGTGAGGGGAAGAAGAGGGGCAGGCACTGATCTCTTCTCTGTGGTGACCAGTGACAGGACCCGAGGGAGCGGCCTGAAGTTGTGTCAGGGGAGGTTTAGGCTGGATATTAGAAAAAGGTTCTTCACCCAGAGGGTGGTTGTTGGGCAGTGGAACAGGCTCCCCCAGGGAAGTGGTTACAGCACCAAGCCTGACAGAGTTCAAGAAGTGTTTGGACAACACTCAGGCACATGGTGTGACTCTTGGGAACAACCATGTGCAGAGTTAAGAGTTGGACTCAGTCTTCCTTGTGGGTCCCTTTCAATTCAGCATATTCTGTGTTCTGTGTGATTCTGTGATCACGATTGTATGTTGCAATAAGTTAAATAGGATTTGTTGAAATTATTGCCAGTAACTGTCTGTTTTCTGACTTTCTTACTTTAGGCAATTTATGTAACAGCAATATTTCCTTACCTGGTCCTGACTGTATTCCTTATTCAGGGACTCACTCTACCAGGAGCCACTGATGGTCTGGCTTACCTCTTCACTCCTAATGTAAGTATTACTGCTATAGCCAGAAATATTTTTACGTTGTCTGTCTCAGATTCCACACTGTATACTAATTTTCCAGCAATTCCTGGTCTAGATCTTTATGCAAGAGCTCAGCTAAGCTTTTCTCTTTTCTTAGATGAAGTGATTTAGTATTTTAATATACTTTAGCAAGAAAAGAAGCAACAAAGTATTAAAGAGTTCAGTAGTAAGCATATCAGAAAATACTAGAAAATTAAGTGTAAGAATGGTAGACACTCAGTTTTGAATGTGTATGTGAAACTCACGTCCTTCACAAGCACATGATAAAGATTCCCTGCCAATGTTATGGAATTTACGCAACTTTCATCTTTTAAAAATTCACAAGGAGAATGACTGAATAGATTACACTGCAAAGTGATTTTTTTTTTTAAGGTTGAAAGTTGTTTTCTCCTACCTCTGTTTCTCTGTAGCAGCAGTTTCCTCCCCTTCTCCATAGCTGTTCCTAAAGGACAGATCTGCTGAAGAACAGCCCCTCTTCTATTTTCACTCATCTCAAATGGACAGGAATTCCAGATCCCTCCATATACAGCCATTTCAGCAGGACCTTTTCACACTTTCTTTAGCAGCACTCCCAAACGTGAAGTCAGACAGTCCCACCAAGTGGTTGCTATCAACTGTAAGCTCCTCACAGCTCTGCCTTTGTGCTAAAAAGCTCCATAAAGTGGTGGGTATAGAAGAGGAAAAGCAGCACCCACTGACCAATGGTCAAGAGCATCTGTTGCCTCCATAGCTACAGCAGTGCTTCCAACACAGAACACTGGGTTTTCTTTCCCCTTTCCTTTGCTACAACAAGAACACAGGCACTAAGGAAAACATAAGCTAAGAAGCCCAGAGATAAATTATATGTCAGGCTAAAAAGGGACAAGAGAAAGCTCAGACGAGACACCTGTTTATTCCCCCCTCTGCAAGCCCAGGGGTACAGACATTCATGCTGTCAGAGCTCAAGAAAGACAACCTTAGTTTTTAAAGGAGATACACTTGCATTTTTGTAGGGCCTAGACAGGACAATAAAAGCTTCATGCAATGATTTAAGGAAAAAAGCAGGTTAGACAACACAACGAGAAAACGGCTTGGCCTGCTGCCATTTGGTCTCAGCCTGACTGTTGGGTTTATCTGGAAGAGCTTAGGCATCTTTGGAACTGAGGATCATTGCACACTGAACTTAATACAGAAACTAGATTTGTATATATTCACAAAGCTTGAAGGTATTACAGTGCTGAGGAGGAGCAGATTATCATAAAAGAGCCAGATGGATTTGCAGACTGGCGCCAGAAGTCAGAATGGAAATCTGCCCACAGTCAACCTGCAGTTAATGGTTAGCCAGTTTGAGGAAGCAGATCCTGGGGACATCCTTGAAAAGTCATCTGAAGATGGTTCTAATGATGAAACTATGTTCTTATCTACAAACATGGAAAAGCTGATGCAACAGCCTGGTAAGTAGTATCTGCTATGGGTATTGCTATTGCATAGAAAGTTAGTGTGAGAGACATGGCTTTGTTAAACTAAACTACCAGCTGCTATGGAGGATTGTGGCACTTCAAAGATTTCAAAAGACAGTAAGCATACAGCTGCAGCATACAGCTGCATTATTGCCCTTCTCTCCTCTTCCCCTTAGCCCACAACTGCAGTACCAGTATTGTCTTTTCTGTTAGCCTGCTCCATGAGGAACTATTCCCACCCCTGCCATCAATAAATACATGCACTTTCCTTGTTACACTTCTCCACAAGTTGTACAGGGGAGTTGTTGGATTGTGGTTTGGGGTTTATTTTTTGCAAAGATTCACCTGGTCTACTCAGACCACATTAGCTTACAAAACTGTAAAGCACAGTTCTTAAGTGTGTGTTGCTCGTGTGTTCTTTTCCTGTCTATCTGCAGGATGCTTAAAAGTTTTAGCCAAAATAAAGTAAGAATTAGCTCAGTTATTGCCTGTTTCAGCTTGCTTTTAAAATAAATCTATAAATAAATAAAATCAACCCTCTCGACATTCTCCACTCATTGGAGGCAATATTTCCTAATTTTTTTCCAACTTTGCAGTGCAGCAGAAATTTTAGTTTCTGGAACAGCTGCTACATCCACTTTCTGGTAACTGTGACAACTCAGTGTTTTTGAAAATCTGTGAAAGAAGTAACACCTAGCGCTAAAAGTCACATCTTACTCAATTTCAAGACCATAATCACCTAAATGAATTACGCATTTCTTTTTCCAAACCACCACTATTTAAGTTCATTCACTTTCCAATTCTTTATTTCAGTTCTCATTAACAAATATCACAAATAACAACTGCATGCATATGGATTTAAAATGTGGCAGGCTATGCAGAAATACATAGGTTTTTTGTAATCTGACATACATTCACATCCTAAATTTTAGAACAAATAATAAATATTGCTTTTCATTGACTTTCAGATTGGGATGATTCTGACAATTTACTCACCCTCTCTAAATTCTTGGCTACCTGGAACGTGAAGCTGCCAAGAAAACAGAAAAGATACTGGAATTATGCTGCTCACAGATGCTTAAGGGGAAAGCAGAAGTTGTAAGAACATGAAGCAACACAGGAGCTGGAACAGACTTTTGGAAAGGTTTTTTAAAAATAGATAACAAAAGGCAAAAGAAAAGAGATCCCATCAAGCATCAGCCACAGTCTGCATGGCTCAGCTTCAATGGACATCTGTCTCAGCTCAGGAACACATATGTCTCCTTCTGCAGTGTCTCTCACATTTGAAAGAGCTTCAGAGACTAAATATCTGGAGGTTCTCTGCCAATGAACAATTCCAAGAACTTGGTTGGGCAACTCCGTGCCCAGAGCTCTGCAGCTATTTAAGAAGCAGTGAGAATGGCCAATAAAAACAAAAAGGCAGCACAGGCACCAAATCCTCTATTCACAGAGGCAATTTGTAACATTTTCCTCTATTTTGCACTTATGATAGATTACTGTGCATGGACACTTAGAGCTTTTTTCAAAGTACCTGGACTCTCCATATTGTTTCTGGTACTAAAGAGAACAAAAGCACTGCCTTAATGAGTTGCTGCCTTCAAGTGCAGTACTACTTGTTGGACATTTGCTTATGAGAAAACCTTTAGCTCTTCACATCACAAGAACCCCAATAATTTTTATTCTGTTGTAAGAAAATTTCTGTGTTTCATGTGTTCAAGTATCCCAACATCTTACTGCCCATGGGGGAGCAACTATACTTCCTTTCTTCATTACTCTTGTGTTCATTCATTAACATTCTAGCTGTATATTTTCATCTACATTTTTTCCTCTGAAGATGCACTTATGGCATACAGATTTTATATTACTGGAAATACAAAATAATCTTTTTAAGTTCACTTATGACCAGATAGTGACACTGCCATGGCATGCTTGGCTGCCTGCTCTATTTCTTCAAGTTTGGGGTTGATTAGCATCTTTTATAGTCAATAAATGTGTTGCGCCTAGCACCAGTTGTAACTATCTCCAGACTCATTTGCCAAAGTCCCCACTCAGAAAGCCAGAATTGTAAGAATTGCATCTGTCAGCACTGACAACAGACTTGGCAGCACTTAATCGAACTGTGAAGGCCACGCAGAAATGTGAGTGCAATAGCAATTTAGGCCCTGCCAGTGAGCATTCTGGCCTTTGAGGGTTTGGTTATGATCTTTCAAAACAGTCCTCTAGAAAGGTCTGCCTAAGCTGAAGCATTTCAGCCAGCAATGGCTACATGCAACTTCTTGCTATGCTATGTTGTACTGAAGGTTACACCAGAGAGCATCTGCAGCAATGGCATTGCCTGCATGCACCCACACTGAGGTGAGCCCACTATTGCTCTTCAAGCTCAGGCCAGCTTCAGAGAAACCTGAAATGCTACTAAGGGTCTTTTGGCATACTTACCTCTCATTCCTACAAGTGTTCCCAGTCATGTAACCAGAATCACTAGCACAAGCACATAAACAGACATGGAAAACACACAAGTTGTCCTGCATGACTGGGATTTGACTCACACTGATGTAAAACAAAGTGAAACACTCTGCAGCCCCAGTATCACCTTCGAACCATCAGGCTTTTAAAACATTCTGAACTAATGCTATTTTCTATTCCCCCTCCTTAGTAACAGATCAGAAAGGAATTCACTTCGTAGTGTGTCAATATAACACACCACTCTGTAGTTTCCACTGTTTTCAATGGCAAGATTCTTTAGTGCAGCTCTTTCAAACTGCTTAAAACTCTTCATAATCCAACAATAGTTGTTTTTAATTTAGCATCCCGTATCACATAGCCGTTACATTAAAATTCAAATTTGACTCTGTCAGTTTCTCCTTTTTCCTTGCACTTTCTGTGTTGTCCTTTTATCTTTCATTCCTGTTTTCACAGCACTTTGAATCTCATATGCTGTTTCTAATGAATATTCTCTTCTTGTCTGCTTGGGCTTTTAGTTAGTTTTATTAAATTATTTTTTAAGTGAATTGGAAAGCTATGGAATAACTTACTGTCTTAAAATAATTAAGGTTTAGTATTTGTTTATACAGTTTTAGGATGATTCTAGTAAGTATTTGAATTAAAAAGAAAGAAATTGAGGACAAATCTAATGTACTGTCCCTGTTGTGTATGCCTATCATTTAGAGACATATTTTTATCATCAGACAGAAGAGGTGTACAATGAAAAAGATTCTATAATTATTGCATACATTTAAATAGCCTAAATTATGTCCTCAAAAACACCTGTTTTACTAATTACCAATTCCCATTTTCAGAGTATTTAGGTGGCAACACAACTCAAATTTTCTGAGATAAGAGATGAGCTATAAGAACTGGAAGAGAAACAGAAATTTTAATTTAAGCCTGACATCTGCATTTCTTGCAATTATTTTAGCTGAACACTTTGAAAAATCCCCGTGTATGGCTTGATGCAGCTACCCAGATTTTTTTCTCTCTCTCTTTGGCTTTTGGAGGGCTTATTGCATTCTCTAGCTACAATCCACCAAAGTAAGTAGAACTACAACCTTTATTAACTGGCTAAATTCTTACTGCACTTTGTGAACTTGTTTTACATTTAAAAAACCCTCTTTCCTTACAACATTCATAGATTATCTCTCAATTTTTCTAAAGCATCTTAACAGCTGCTGTCTTTCTAAAAGGCCAAATAGATTTTCTAACAGAAAGTGGCTGGGGGGGGAAATCTAAAAAAATTTAGATGTCTGCAGAAATAACTGAGAGAATCACAGATAAAATACTGCCTTTTTTTAGTTGCTTCACTTGTTTGATTGCTATCTCTAGAAATGACTGTGAAAAGGATGCAGTGATGGTAGCAATTGTGAACAGCATGACATCCCTCTATGCTTCCATCCCAGTATTTTCTGTTTTGGGATTTAAAGCAACCACAGCCTACTGGGACTGCTTGGACAGGTGAGAAAGTTGTGTTCCTAATGTGGTTTTGGTGCCTAAATAGGTAATGTGTTAATTTGAAAAGCATGCATTTAGAGAATTTATTTTCACTGAAGAGGAAAAGCATCTGTATGGAGAAGTCTCATGTAAAACCAGAAAGTATTATGGCACTGAGGCAAGTAGGATCAGGGTAGCATTTGTAGGAAGCAAGACAAATTATAAACCAAGCCATTTCAAGTAGTGCATCAATGTTCACAACTGATCTCAAAAAAAAAAAAAAATCTCAGTCCCAGACTAGCATTAGAAGTACTAAGAAACTAACACAGAATCAGAATCACAGAATATTCTGAGTTGGAAAGGACCCACAAGGATCATCGAGTCCAACTCTTAAACAGCACCACTGCCTCCCTGGCGGGAATTGAACCCCAGGTCTCCTGCGTGAGAGGCGGGGACACTCACCACTGTACTGAAGTGGATTTTCACCTTTCTGTATTCCACCACATTCAGAAAGTAATTGAAACACAAGTGGTGGAAAATGCCTGGAGACTTGATAAAATAAAAATGTTTTAAGACTGCATTTGCATAAAGTACTCAGAGTTTGTATCATAAAGGGAAGACATTAAATAGTCTGAATATGTTCTCCTGTTTTGTAAATAAGCTGCCAATTAATATTTTCCTTTATATTGTAACAGTGGCACAGAAAGTAAGCATAACTTACTTTTGAGTAACATCTAGATACATGGCATAGCATTTCCATTTACCTTATCTACAAACATTTCAACTAATGATACGCTGGTTTCTCTGGCAGGAATATTATCAGTATCATCAATGAATTCGATCTTCCTGAAGAAAGCATCATGAGACAAAACTATACATCCTGGATTAGTTTCCTGAATTCATCATATCCAGAAAAAATTGCTGGACTCAAATTGAAGAGTTGTGACCTTCAAGAGTTTCTTGATCAGGTACCATAACTGTTTTCAACAGGTAATCCTTAAACAAAATAATGTAGAAGGATTGGTATCTTTCCTTTCTTTATACATGCTTGTACTTTGCTCTACTTGTAATGACTATATTATATATAACCATTGAACAAATCTATCTTTCAACATTTGAAATAACACTGTTGTAAGACAGTTTAACTTAAAGCTGACAGTTACAGCATGAAAAACTGCACTACGCATAATTATCACAAAACTGATCTTCAAAAGGGCTCCCAGCTGGAGCCTACCATGGACACTAGATTCAGTCCTACTTTGGTTTACAGGAATAAGCACAACAGAGGGAACACATCTGGATTAAAGATTGTAAAAAATAGGATGTTGGATGGAAATTTCCTAAATCTATACCTAGGAAAGCATAAAAAAATCTACTACAATGCACACTGCCAGCAAAATATATTATGATCCTCTTCCTTTCCTCATTTTCTAATCCTCCTAAAACATTTCCCCTACCACTACACCCCTACTCCTACCTCATTCCACTTACTCCAGTGATCCTGTTTGCCAGAGTTTGCTAATGTACAACAGCTTTAACACAATGATGGTGAAATAGGCTATTTTACTCATATGATGGAAAAGCCCAAGGAAACATTCCAGCCCTGGCATGAGTTTGTTTGTCTCACTTCTTCTGATTGCACCCATTTCTGATTTACTCTTGAATTATAGTAAACAAATGATGGTTTGAAATGTTTTACTTCCAAATTATAGAAATATTAGCACCTTTGAATGCTTATATTTAAATATCCTTGTCCTCAGGAGAGTGAATTGAAAGAAATTTGTTTGAAATTGGGTTTCCCTCTATTGGTCTTTTCTGCTTTGGCAATTATGGGGGGTTTTCTGATCAACAATTCACCAGTTCTCCTGCCACTAGAATGGCAATCATTCCTACATATCTACATCTCTTCCTTTCCATCAGCTATTACATCACACTTTTTTTTTTTAAAATGCACTTAAGTTGGAATTAGCAAAACAATTGCTATTTCAATTTCAGCTCTCAGATCTACTTTATTCTGGAATCATTTCTCTGTGCAAGCCAAAATTCTGCTCTGTGACTGTCTACACACCTCTGATGGAAAACTAAAAATCAAGCTCCCCACAAACATTCCCTCCACTGCCCATTTTCTCAACCACTGGCTGCCACAGAGCCCCAGAGGCTGACCAGCATCCTTGACCCCAGAGAAGGACAGAAGGGTGTTATAATTACTTATACATGAGAAACAACATTATAATGTGCATTTTTATCTGTTTGTGAATGCTGCAGAGTGTATCAGGAACTGGCTTGGCTTTCATCGTTTTCACTCAAGCTATCATTCTCATGCCAGGCTCCCAGGCCTGGGCCATCCTGTTTTTCATAATGTTGTTCAGCTTGGGCCTTTCTTCAATGTTTGGAAACATTGAGGGTGTCTTCACTCCTCTTCTGGAGCTTCGAGTTGTATCTAAAGCAACACCTAAAGAGCTATTATCTGGTAAAGTATTTGCTTTGTTCCAACGAGGTTTCTTTATAGATGCACAAATTTACCAATTTAGTAAGTATCATAGAGGAATTAATAATCTGTCATATTAATTTAGCTTCATCTCTCAGTGTAAGTAAAGGCAGTGGATTGTATTTGCAGAAGATAAGCACAGATATGAGGTAGCAGTTACGGTAGAAGCTGCCAGGTGACAGTATTATATTTCCCTTGTCTTTTTTTTTTTTCCCCTTAAGTTTGAAAGTTAGCTGTTTCAGCCTGAGGAAGCTTGCTCAATTGGTATTCCTGGAGTCAAGCTCACTCTGAGGTGTCTCAGGAAGAGCCTTGTCTTCCCTTAAGCCTTTGGCAACAATACAGATCACTTTAAGGCATCCAGTGACATCACTCTGTCTGCCATAACCACCTGCACATGAACTTACCACACAGTCACAACTGTGGGAACGGTCATTCACCTCTATTTCATCCAGGTTTATGATGATACAGATTGTTTCACATTCACTATGAACATGCCAGAGTAGAAAATTACCACTTGGAAAATGAATTGCACCAGAAGTGGAATCTTGTAAAACACAGGCTGTTACAGAACCCAACCTGCTCCTTAAGAACAAGACTCAATGAGAGTCTGAGAGATCCTACTGTAAAACTGGTCCAGAAAAATTAGTCTAGAAAAATTACTGGAAGTTTAAAGTAATGGATTAATACTTCCACAATGTGCCTTTCTAAATTATTACAGGAAATATTGCTGTCATGTCTATTTTAGAGTCTTCCAGTGGCATCTCAATTACTGCATTTCCTCCATTTTACAACTTTGTATGTAGAAACAAATTCATTCACGACTTGGATAGCCATATTAGTTCGAAATTGATTTTCCAATTGTGAACTTCTTTAAATAAAAAAAAAAGTCTGGAGCCAAATTTTTACAGAATTGAACCAAAGGCCATCTCAGAGCCAAAAGAAATTAGTAACACATTAGAAGGACATACAAATTGATGTGCAGCCTCCATCTGCATTCAGCAACACACTCCCTCTTTCCAACATTCATGGAATTACTCCAAATCTAAATCTTGCTAAATGCCAACTGTCCATACAGAAGTGTGCTGAAACCCAAACCATATACACTGAAACATACACCTTCATAGCTCTGGGCTCTTTGAGAAAATGGGGGCAGAAATTCAGGGAGTCTTTACACTTTTGATGTTGCCTATGCTCTGAGTCCATGGCTGCAGAGAAGTGAGGGCACTTGAAACTCACTACATCAGTCAAAAATTACCATTGGGCAACAGCATAGCACAGCCCAGGCTTTCTGACAGATTAACAATGGAAGGATGCTCTGAGACACAATGAGTGCATTTCTCCTGCAATCATGGTGCCTCGGCCAATATATAAGGGAAAGCTGAGTTTGGGAAGAGACACTTATTAGCTACCCTAAGGAAAAAAGAGCTTGTTGTAGCTCCACAGAGGGAGAGAGAGTAAAAATTATTAGAATAAGAGAAAAAACAATTTAGAACAAAAACATTCTTACCAAGTTCAGTGCTCCAATAACAAAGATATTGGTTTTTCTTCAGGTATAATATGTCTAATTAGCTTCCTCATTGCTCTGTGTTTTACGCTGGGTTCGGGGAGCTACTGGATTGACATTTTTGACAGATATGCAGGCTCACTGCCTCTTCTAGTCATTGCTTTCTTTGAAGTAATTGGAGTTGTGTACATCTATAAAATTAAAAGGTAGGTTGGAAACAGATGGAGTTCTTTTCTCATAAGACATACATGCAACTCAGGTTGCAGTAATTTTGTCCCTGATCTGATCTGATTCACTGCTGCTAAATTCAGACTTATTCCTAACATGTTATTTTTTTCCCTTGAAAATTTGGTATTTTTGTTTTAAATATTTTAATAGTCTACAGAACTGCTGCAATACTATCATCATTTATTTGTGCTTAGAAACTTTAGACTAGGTGCTCAGCTAATGTTAACTGACAGTGTAAACTTGTCGCTCATCTCTGGCAGGGAATCAGAATCGATATTATTACCTACTCAAGTAGGTATTATATACCTATGTATATAGCAGGTATATACTATATACGTATGTATATAGTACGTTATTAAAGAATGCTATGGAACAGAAAGAATTTAGTGTTATAAAAAAGTGAAACTGTTACCACTCTAGATCTGACACCATCATAAGCATGCCTTCTTTTTACAAGGTTCAGTAAAGATGTGAAATGGATGACTGGTCGAAAACTCAATCTCTACTGGCAGATCACATGGAGGTTTATCAGCCCTCTGCTCCTGCTAATTGTCTTCATGGCCTTTGTTATTCTTCAGATGCAGAAGCCGCCAAGCTACGCAGCCTGGAACCCTAAATATGTATGTGTCCCAATATTTTCAGAACTTCTAATAAAAGCAAGCATCATCTATTTTTCTCCCTTACCAGATCTTTTAAAATCACTGCTATGTATGGAATGCAGCCTGAAGTGATGTAGTTCTCAGAATGAGAATGCTCTAGTATGCAAAGAGGTTACACAAACTAAAACATGTCTCTTCTTGAGGTGTCCTGCATGCTACATGTTCCATGTTTCTTATGGGAATGTATAATGCTGAGCAGTGTTGAAGTGAAATGTCTCACAGCCATTCCATACCTTTACAGGGTTCAGAGGTAGAACAAACACATGAGCAGAGCCTTATAGCTGCGTAACAGATATCAGGGATGAAAACATTTCTCAGTGAGAACTATCAGTACCAGTGGGGTCCTGATGAATATATGAAGGTATACTTTTGACAAGGAGACAGAGAGGGAGCAGTGGTCTGAGAACAGTGTTGGTTAACTCAGTCACAAAGACATGTCAATGCTGAGAACATTTGATCTGAGTGTCACTGTCTCATGTCAAGTGCAGTTTCTTGGACCCTTCTCAAAAATGCTCTGCAGAGGGGTTAGATGATCAATTCTGGTCCTAAACAATATGAGGATTACACAGCAACTGTGTCTCCTCCAAACACCATTAAGTATCTATCATCCCAAGATTTGCAGAAATTAATTTATCATCATCCCCTCAAAATCACTGATAGAGATCTTCCCTATTTGACAAAGAACATGCTCAGCTATTGCTCACACCAGGTAAGATTTTAGTACCCATAAGCATAAAAATAGTTTAACCAAGAGAAGGTGAAGGTTTGGTAATGTTTTGGGCCAAACCTGTATCTCTAATAACACGTCACAATTACAGCTATAAATCCTTGAAACTGTAAATATTTACAGCCATCTTTAGATCCACAAGAAATGTTTACCGAGAACACGGCCACTGAATGCTATTGTTGACCAAGTGTAAAATTTTGCTATCCTTACTAAAACAGTATAAGAAAATGCAAATAGAGATCATAGCAAAATGTAAGTGTACCTGCCAATTATTTCTTTTGCTTGTTTTTTGTCTCCATAGGAAGGCTTCCCCATGAAAGAGGAGAAAGTTTATCCACCTTGGGTACAGGCCCTCTGTGTGCTGTTAGCTGCCCTTCCCTGTGTGTGTGTACCTCTGGTAGCACTCTTCCATCTGATCAAAAAAAAGGGCAGAAGTAAGGACTCACGCTTTGCACAACCAGAAATGTTTTCACATCAGGGGGCTAATAGCAACTTTTCTCTTCCAAACAAATAAATAAGCATTGTCTCTGTAAGCAAAAATAAGACAGCCTTTGTTAGGCATGATTAGCTATCATATGGTATTATCCAACCTATGTGGTATATGCAGTTCATGCACTTACAGCCAATCACTTTCACTCTATAAACAATGTTGCTACGTTTCCTTTCATTTCAACCAATTTCACTATAGTTATACAGTAATCCCTTGCTACTTTGTGCTCTGAGTTTCCCGCCTGCACTTCTTTATGGTATTCTTTTCAGCAAAGACCCTATAGTCTTCCCTTGATTCTTTCAAATGTTTTCCCATGTGTGCATGTGCAGAGACCCTCTGATGCCCCACAGGGTGGGACTGGCATGCCTCACAGGGTAGCACTGGCATACCCTGGCGGGCAGGGGGGGCAGCACCTCTCGCTAGCTTGAGGACCACCCAGAGTTCACCCCCTTATGAGTGTTGCAGAGGTTACGCGGCAGGAAAGGTTTGTCAACGGTTTACTATACCTTATTACAGTCAGCCCTCTTCCACTTCACGCCTCCCAGATAGTGACTTCACATCATTGTGGCGTGATTTTTCAGCAATTAAGGGGGCCCGTTTCGCAACTGCACCTGCGCGATCTGACAGGCATGAATATTCAAATTTGATAGTCATGAATATTCAAATCAACCCCCACGCCGTGCCGCATGGACGATGGGTACACTGCTCTGCCCACGCCGCGCCCACCCTGAGACAGCTGAGGCGGCTCAATCCCGGTTGAGCGCATGCTGCTCTCCTGGTCCTCTCAAGTGCACGCTGCTCCCCAGGTCCACTCGAGTGCACACTGCTCCTGCGGCGGCCCGGCTCCGCTTGAGCACAAGCCACCCCCCACTCAGAGCGAAGCAGCTGCGTGCAGTTATGAAAGATTTACACACTCTCAGGTTAGATGTGGTGTCAGAGACTTTCTCAGGGTAGACGCCTACCCTGAGTATGGAGAGACCAGGTCTACCCACCCATAGAGACACTGGGACAGCGGCGTGGGAGGCTCCCCACGCCAGTGTTCCCGGCCAAGTGGAAAAGGGGTTTTTCCTGGCATGGGGTGGCTGCAGGCACTGGCAAGCACTGACACAAACATTGACACGCAGCAGGGGAGTGCCAAAACAGCACCGGAGTGCTGGGGGGCAGTGTGAGGGTGCGGGGCAAATTAGTGAGCTGCCATTCTATGTGGACAGAGGGCTTCGCAGGTAGGGGGCAAGACCCGCGGTACCGTTGTACAGGAGACTTGACTGTATTAGGCATGTCTCACAGCACTGTCGCATGACACGGTCCTGCGGCGCTGTGCCATGGTGCAGCATGGTCCTGCTGCAGCACAGCCTGGTGCCACGGCGGTGGCGGCGAAAGTCAGGACTTCCTGCGCTGGCAGTGCTGCCGCAGGGAACCCTGAAGGGGGCAGAGAAGACTCCCCATGTGCCATCACAGAGAACGGGGAGGTGTTGGGAACTCCTCCCAGCGATCCGTGGGGTGGGGAGATGGGTGTGGCTTATTTGCACATGCATGACCCATCGCTCTTCCTGAAATCTGGCTTTTCTGGCACTGCTGTGGTCCCTAACCCCTGCAAAATTTGAGGGATTACTGTATTAATCTTGCCTCTCCTGCATCCTATCCTAAATCCTATACACCAACCAAATACCAGCCCCAATGTTTTAATCCTTTTTATGCATTACCACCTTCGTATATGTCTTCAACTAGACTTTAAATTTGGAAGGCCTGCAAGTTATTGCTGGTGCCTTTTGTCTTTCTTCATTTCTGAAGAAACACTCTGTTCCTATGGATCAGCAACATAAAAATTGGAGCACAAGCACCTACAGTTTCATCCACTGACACACACATCCCACCCCAAGAGATGGAGAATGGAAGCTCCAGAAGAGTAAGAACTCTTGTCCATTCTACTTGTCTATATTCTACTTTCTGTAAATCCCTATACAGGTCCAAATAGCAGTTATTTTGTGATTATTCCATATTCTCAAGCATTGCAAAGGGCAAAAATAAAGCATCAACAGTTAAAAGAATATATATTAAGTAAATCTGAGCAATTAACTCTGCACAAATTCTTTATCATAGCAGATTTCAGAATTAACTGCAGTGGAAAATTCTGTGAAAACAAATTACCCGGTTTTAACCCTTTATTTCTCATACTGAACACAATAACCAAATAGTATAATAAAAGTGCAGATGCATGGCAATCTTACAGTGAGCTGCAACCTTGACATGACAAAGAAGTTAATCTTTACTTAAAAAGAGTTTTTTGTACTTGCCTGCAGTGCAGATTCTGACCACTCTGCAGTGATGGGAGATGACAAATTCCTTTTGTCAGGATACTTGAGGAACCAGTAGACTGAAAAATATGGGGAAAGTATGTGAGTATGACAAAGGTATGACAAGACCTTTAGGATGAGTAATTAAGAGAGTCAAGGAAAGCAAAGGAAAATCAAGGAAAATGGAGACAGCTTCAGTATTTAGCCTTATGGTAGACTATGTACTAGTACGGCTTCATAATTCATATCAGGAATTTGGCCACACAGTGAGGACAGATGAGACCAACTGAAACTCTGCTGAGATCACTCATTGAAAGAGGTCCAATGGGGAACTGCAAGCCTGAGAAGGAGAAGGGGCGATATCTATCTTGCAGTCTGTGTGTACAGCACTTGCCAGGCCAGAGCCTCCTGCTTCTTCCACTATGTGGGATGAGTAGTATCACCTCCAAAACAGTTAAGTGCCTGGGCTATGCATGTTTTCATTTCCTAGAGCCATGGACTTGGCCAATGGTCTGGATGATGATGTTTAGCAATTCCCCATGGCAACCTGCGAACTGCCCCAGTCCTTCAAGACAACAGAGGGGCAGGTACCCCAGCATGGAAACACAGCTTCTGGCAGCAGAAACCTCACAAGTCACAAAGGTCCAAGCAAAGTTCTTGATGTTCTGCATGTATGTAATATAAAGCTCTTGACAATGACATGGAAGATTTAAATTGCTACTCTGCAAATAAAATTTGAAATGAGTAAAAAAATGCTTCCACAGAGAATAACAAAAAAAAAGTCATTTCAGTTTTGCGCATGTATTTACATAAAAGCTGTAAACACATAAATAAGAATTTTAAACTAGTCATATACTTCTGTATACATGTCTCTGACTACAGATAGCTAGGTGTTCATTAAAATACAGTTAAACCCTGTCCTTCGCGAGGAATGGGACAGCCTACAGCCCTCACAAAATGTTAAACTCGCAAAGAAGTGCAAGTCGTTAATATGCATGCAGGCCACACCCATTGCCCCACCCCCTGGCACTCCGCAGCGCTGTGGGAACCTTTATGCTTCTCCCCTCAGGCTCTCTGAGCATGGGGGAGCAAAGGGAACCGTTTCTGAGCCCCCTCTGATTCGGGAGAGCCCCCCTCCCAACCCCAAGAATCCGCGGGGCTGCCGCGACCAAAACCCGCGCCGCTGCTCCCGCGCTCTCCCCAGCCCCGGTGATCATGCGTGGCACATGCCACCCACACCACGCCCCACCGGTCCCATGCACTACTGACAGTGTGGGGTTCAGCTGCGGTCCCACGCACCACCAGTCCCGCGCACCGCCGGCAGTGCCACGCAGGGTGGGGGGGTTCAGCTGTGGCAGCAGAGTGAGCATGTCCCATTGGCCGCTGCAGTCAGCCCAGCCCCACTTTCCTGGGGCACTTCCCTTCCCCGCCTGTAGCCATGGAAACAGTAACATGCCCAGGGAGGGTCAGTTCCCCAGCTGCGCTTAGAGTAACAGGGGACAGTGGGACTCCTGGCCCTCCCTGTGGGGCCGAGCCGGCATCGCCCCACAGGGAGCTCTGGCACCGCCCCTCCGTGGAGCAGAGGAACTGCGCATGCGTGAGCCGCATAAATTCGCAAATGGTGGAATCAAAACTGCGATAAATTCAAATTGCAAATGCGCAGGGTCGTAATAGAGCGGGGATTCACTGTATATGCAAATACAGTCAGCAGGTTAAAGGATTTGGTCAGAGTTCTGTTGTTAAACAAAACCACATCCAACTAATACATTTAAACACAAGTTGAGAAAATAATTAAACTACATACACAAGACTTTCAATTCCATAAATCCATCTTGAATCACTGTCACAGCACTCACAAACTTCTCGACTTCTGAGCTGCTCCTTTCCATTCACCAGGAGGGAGACTTCATGGGTCACCGGACATGCAGTTCAGCCTAGGACAGGACTCAGGGGGAAGAAAATGTTGAGCTCCAGTAACTACAAAAGATAGCAGAGAAACACACTAGCTATAGTTAGTGTTTAGCCAAAGCAGGCATGTAGAAAACATGTTGAGCAACTCTCATATGAACATTGTGTTTCTGTTGTCAGTGCCCTTCTGATATGAACTCTACTTCAATTCCTGTGTCAAAACTGCAGCCTTATTCCAGTAAAATCAGTGCTATAACCTTTCCCTTTCTATTCATGTGAAGCACGGCTTATAGGTACCTTTTTCTCTTGGGCAGCATGACTGACTCTTACTTGAGGAAGCATGTGCTTGCAAACATGTAACTGAATGTGTTGAAGTCTTACATACTAAGTGCTTTCTATTTTTGCTCACTCTCTGCCAAATCTTTTTTATCTCCATATCCCATCAGATCTTCTTTGCTATAAAACTGCAGTGAACTCACACCATCCCGACAGATACAACTTTTCTACAATTGTCTAGGCTGTAAGAACACCCTGGATTCTTTGGGGATAAATCAAAAAAGGACATAGACACAGGCATGGTGATGTTCAGCCTTAAGCAGAATCCATAGTCCTAAAACAAGGAGCTCAATCGTCTATTAAAGAAAAAAAAAGTCTCAGAAGCAGCATTGCAACAGCTCCTTACAAATAAGGGCACATTCAAATTACAATACAAAATACAAAAGAGAAAAGACGCAGAGAGAAAAGCATATTCCTTCTCGAAAACACGCAGTTTCTGATATTGTAAAATTATACATACCTCAAATTGAGATTCACAGTCCATAATTCCCTCTCAAAATGAAGCAGTGAGAGAGACGGATGTATCCAGATACTATGATTTCCTCCAGAGGGGCTTCTGTCAAATTCTTCCCTTCCAGCCCTATCCTTCTTCCTTCCCACATAAACCCTCCAGCAAGCTCACTGGGGTTGCAACACTGGCAACCCCCAGTTCATGAGTTGGACAGCGAGTTACACTGAGTGCTTCAGCACTCAATCCCTCTACTCACCTTCTCTTAAATACTGAGACGATGTTAACCTTCACCCCAACTCTCAAATCGTTTGCAATTTTCCCAGCTGTCCAATGATTGTTGAAAATCCACATTACAGATTCAGAATGCTCCTGAGCTAATTAATTTAATATTTCTAGATTCAAGTTATTCAATGCACTCAAATGCTTCCTGTCAGCAGTTGCTGTTTAACGCATTGCCCTGCTACCAATTAGGCAAAATATATTTTACTACCATAAGCTATGGCACTAGTTATTTTTGCATAGTTCTGTGCAGAAGTAGCTTGATGGAATATTTCTAACTTCCCAACAGTCTAGAGCAACAAATGTATCTCCTACAGCTAATCTATTCCTTAAAAGGTATGCTCATAGTAATTTTTTTCAGTAATCATAAGCCACAGCTGCAAGCTCATGTTTTCAGGAGACTGCCAGCTTTTCTTCAAATATCCAAATGCTCCACTTGCCAAAAAACATAACAGTTTCAGCTTTACTTCCACTTGCCTTCTTCAGTGAAGGATATTTTAAATAAAATAACCTTCTCATGTGATTTCTGCATTGTAGTTGTATCTGTCTATAAACAGCTTTCAGAAACAGTGGTTATTTTTCAAAACTGACAACTGGTCCAGTAATTACAGGGAAATGCAAATATCAGCTCAGAGAATTGCAAGCATTACACTTTATTCATTTTCATAGAATTACACCTTCAACTGAGACCACATGAGCAGTTTATATTGTCACAGTGTCCACTGCGATGCAGTGAAAAAATGAGCTAATCCAAGCCACTAGTGAAGTTTACATTCCCCCCATTCTTAATACTGGAGCATCTTGCTGTCTCTTCCTAACACAGATGCAATAATACAGTTTTCTGCATACCCAGGCCTCTCTTATGTGACGTTCTCCATGACAGTTCTTCATACCAGTACCGCCAGTGTGGGGTATGAGAGTGTTTACATGGTTGAGCTGCTGGCTGGGGAACAATCCGGTTGTTCTTCCCTAGTAGAAGCAATCATTCTTTTAACTTTTTAAAATTTATTTTTATTTTAACAGTGCTGCTTTTTTTACAAAAAAAACCCCAACAACAACAAAAAACCAAGCAAGAAGGCATTAACAAAACTGCCTGCACTTTTAAAGTCCTTGTATGGCATCTGAGAAACAAAACCAGAAAACTTCTAAGTGAAGTTGCTTTCAGTCCACTCTACCAAAACAAGCTACAGAGAAAAGTCACTTAGACATAGCATTTACATACATATACTCAAAACTGGAAAAATCATGAAATATTTATCAGTCAGTCCAGGATAGCTTTGAAATCTTGACAAAGAGACGGTTCTGTTACTGCCTTCAGTAGTGTCATAGTATCCTTTGAGATCTTCTTGAATAGCTGCATTTTACCTACCAAAATATCAGAAATTCATTATATGTAACTGCAATTAAGTAGCAATTCTGGTTTAGAGAAAATGCTAATGAAGTAATGAAATCAACACTAGCTAAGTCCAACTAAAGCGTTGAAACACCTGGAATATGGGGATTAAAAAAAAAAGGCTGTAATAAAATATGCTACTGTTCTTCTACCTTTAAATCAGCTTAATAAATAAAAAGGTTGAAAATTGTACATGAAAATATTAAAAAGGAAAACCAAGGAGCAAATTCCTCCTACTTCCAGTTCATGTAAGACTTCTTCATTTGTATTTGAGAGCTTTATTAAATACTTTTGAAACTTATAAGACCATTTATTCCAAAAGTTTATGGACCAAAAAAGGCCTCCTGTCAAATCACAGTTACTTTGACAGACCCTATTTTAGACAATGCAAAGGACAAGGGACAGGTCCTTATCTGTTGCAGGAAGGTATTTCCAAACTGTTTTCTTTTCCCCTCTGCTTTCAGATATGATATCAAAGTAGCCTATGCTTGGAACTGACACATCCAAAAAAGATTTAAAAAAATAAAATCATGTGGAAAATGCACCTTTTGCTGTAAGACTGGCAACAGAAACCCGCCCTGCTGTGTTTCCTTGTAAGACAGGAGGGGTTAACTGGAAAGCCATCCTTAAGGTGGAAATACTGGAGACTAAATGAGATTCTGAGGAATTAAATTTTTATGGGAGAATGTAACAATTTTCTAACACAGGTCACTGAACGTCCCATCACCAGAACTAGAGACAGTAATATGGACTTTTTAAAGATTAGGAAGAACATACAAAATCCTAGCAACAGTTTAAGTCCATCACCTAAACAGTCAGCAAAATTGTCAATGGTGCAGAAAGCCAGAAGTGCTCTATAAACATTTGTCCTGTACTTGGAAAGGAGACAGATGATATATTTATATCTTCTCGTGATAAAGAAAGACTCTTGCTCCTTTCCCCACTGGCAATAATAGGAAGGATGTTAAACAGTAACAATGTTTTATATACTTTACTCTGAAAAATGATGACAACTCATACTGACAAGCCTCTGATCTTCATATTTAACAGGTTTTGGGAATAGGAAGAAGAACCTCCTTCCCCAAACCAATGAGTTTGGTATTGATTCCCACGGAGAGCAATGGAAAGGCATGTACAAGAACACAAGCAAAAAAACATGACATCGATTCCTGTCAACAACACGATCTGACTGGAGTAATTAGTTTTATGTAGCCAATACAACTGCAAAATGACAACAAAAAAATGTAGCTGTTAAGTCAACACAGGGGCTATTATGAGGCTTGGTTATCTCTGTGCTACAGATTACTCTACCATATAGAGATACTGAGGTAACTTTACAGGATCACACCTGAGTAAGTGACTTCCCTGCAATGACTACTCTGACATCTGCACATGCTACCTGATTTCCAGAAATAAGACAAAACCTTCTGTCCTACTTCTACAGCAAAAATGACTCAGTCTGCTAATTGTTTAGGCAGCTGTTAAGCAGAGATCTCTGAAACCTTGAACTTCCAGTAGTGTACTTGAAGACTCAGGTATTTCCAAAAGAAGCTGGGCCCTGTAGCTAAAAAGAGTGGATTATCTTGACACTATGGATGTGAAGAACAGATTTTGCCTCAGTGAAGGTAAGACTTATGAAACAACAGCTGGAAATTCCTCTTTTCAAAAGAACGTCATCACTAATTTTCAATTGACCTTTTGGACTTTCCACCTCCACCATACTCAGCAAGTACAGGGTTAACAGGCTTACCCAGGACTTTAGGAAGAAAGACTATTCCATTTCTATAGAGCAATTCTCACTTCCAGAGAAGTTTCTCTTTGTGGGTTAGAAACTGTGTATGCCTGGACCACATGCAAGTTTCAGGTTTATACTGCAGTTAGGCAAGTGGCTATAAGGGTATGCAGCAGAAGGAATCTAGTGACAATCATTATTCAAACTCAGGAAGTTCCACCAGTCCATTTTCTTCTGCCATCTGAGTTGGTGTCATTTTGTGGACAGCAGAGACCATTTCTATGGCACATGCATGCAGCCAAAGATCAAATTCTGCTGAGCAGTAAAGCTTCCTGAGGCTGTGCCTCCACCTTGAAGGTAGAGATTAAACAGCAAAGCATGCATAGAGAAGGATGGGGGGGCTTTGGCTTGGGTTGTGGTCCATCAGTCAAAAGAACCCAAGAGTAAAACATTCAGCATTAGAGATGAAAACTCAAATGGGCCCTCTATGGATCTTCAAGAAATGAGTCAGCTCTCAGAGAAGCCATTATCCTACAAGGTATGACTACTGCATTCTCTGCTCACTTCTTCAGTTCCTGTCCCCTACAAGTGAAGGAAGCAGCCACCCTCTGGTACCTCTCAGCAGCCATGGGCAGACATGGGGCCTCTTGTTTTGGTGTCAGTGAGTAATTCAGAGGAGCTTCTCTGGGAGACACTGCTGAAGTACTACCCCATACAGAAAGTACCTGGCTGTCGAGAACATGGCTGGTACAATGCCAACGACCCATCTGTTTCCTGTAATAGTTTGTCTTCTTGATACATTCACACTGTACCACCAAATATCAGACTGTGCACTCAGGCATTGCTGCAAGCCTTTAACATGGGAAGGAAACGACTCATTCTAAAAGGAGAACTGCTCTCTTTTTGGGGCACTGGGCCTTAGTGCAGGTATTTAAGTGAGCTTATGATACATTTCAAATCAAACACGTGTTATTCTGGAATGTGACCAAAGAATTTCTCGGTATCATATAATAAAACTGCCTGAGCAGTGACTCATTCAGAGTGCAAATTACAGAGTCAGCATTCAGAGTCCAGACTTCACTGCAGCCAAATCCATCAACAGTACTGACTGCTTCAGGAAAACCTCCAGCTGCTCACCTTCTGTGTCTTAGAACTGAAGGTGGCTAGTCAGTGGACAGACCACACAACTGGTCAAAGAAAGAGCTCCCCAGATTCCAGGGGACACAGACAGCTTCTTTCCCTGAGCAGAAATGTCAGAGACATGTCAACACCACTCAACGCTGTTAGTCGCCAGTGAATCTACATTTTTTAAAATAGAAGCTTAAGCATTTATATTTCATTTAGTTAAACCTGCTGAGAACACTTATATGATTAACCTAGTTCTCTTAAGCCTCCTGAACTGTACAAACGCATTGAGTACCAAGCACCAAGAACTGTCCTTTAAGAACAAGGCCCTAGCAGGTGCAGTGCTGACCATATCATTTTATTCTGCCAACTTATACTTAGTAAATTTGATTAAAATCAGAAAGCTCATCAATGTACATTTTAGAACTTTTTCCTGTTCTAAACATATGAAGAGACTTCAAATATTCACTAGTTTCCAATATTAATTACAATTAAGCATAGAAAAAACTGTAAAAATAGCTGAAAACTTACATATTTTTAAGGGCTTAAGCAGGCATTTGTAAACAACTTTGTGATTTGACAGTTTGACAGTGAAGGCATGGTAGCAGAGCCATTCTGCTGCCTCAGAAGGGAACATGCCAGAGGCACCTTTTTTACCTAAAGCAATCCCTAGAGACAAAAGAGGAAAATAATGTCACTGAAAATGATAAGCATTAAGTAGTATGTCTGATCTCTCCTCTACTTCTATAAAACCACTCCAAGATTTTTTTAGTAAAAACTTGTTTAGTTAATGAAGTCTCTTACACCTGTAGAACACTGAAAACTAAAGCCTGAAACTCTATCTTCAGGAAAGGAAGTGCACTGGGATCCTTATCATGCAGCCCATAATTTTCATTCCTGACCTTTACCTCAAAATTACACTATCAGACTGCATCTTCAAGACGTTTTATCATCTAAACCGCCCCCCAAACCAACTACTTCACCACTATTAATATACTATACCTGCATTTTTTGCTTTCACGATAGCATAGCAGCATGACGCAGTTTCAGAGATGATCCTTAGGAAGAAATAAGGATTTTTTCTAACTTGCTGGTTGAATGGAAGTTGGAGAACACAGGCATGGAACCTGTTCACAAAAACAGCCTGTTTATTCAAAAGTAATTTGCAATTTCAACTGAAACTATAATTACTTACCTTCGGCATTCTACAACACTTAAAAGCACCCAATAGTTTTAGCTATATCAACAGTGCTATCATATGACATCTCTCCTATGCATACACATTCCTGGAATGTCAGAGACATACGACATTTCTTTCTAAATTTTATGCTGCAAGAAAATCTTGAAGTCATCTGCCATGGTAACACAATTCTCCTCTAAGGACAGCAACTGTCTTATGTGTAGAGAAAATTAAACTACACACCATCATCAATTCCATATCACAGACCACGCTACAAGAAAACACCCACAGCAGAGAGTGTGAGAACAAGAAGAAACAAAGCAAAACGCCACTACAAATTCTGTTCTATGCAGGAAAACAGACTTCCAAATGATGCAGTGTTCCAGAGACCGTGATATCCTTTCCTCTGTGTATTTGGAAGCCAATTCTATAGAAATTATTTGTATCATATGCTCCTTTACACCTATTTGAAAATATTTCAAAAGTGCTGAACTTACCTAACATGAAGTTATTACGCTGGAGAGTTTTTAAGGTAACACATAAAGATCATTGTTAGAACGCTACCATAGAAGCAAGTGTAAGTAACTAAGTAATCATATCCAACAGAGAAAACTCATGAATCACTCAACACAAAAATTTAAGAGTCTGACATATCAGTGCAGTACTAACTACCCAATTACACTTCTTGGACAAAGAATGCAGTATGAATGTGGACCAAACCGAACCAAGAAAAAAAGCTAGAATGACCTTCCTAAGAAGTATCACTCTAGCAAAATAGCAACATTTTATTTCTGCAAGGAGTGAAGAACCTCTCACACATTTTCTGTTAAAACAACAAAAAACCAATTACTTGCTGCTGCCAATAATTCGAAGTTTTCAATGCAGAGTTCAGTATTTTCTCCCAACTTGCTTATCAGTTTTGATTTCTTTCCCTTATCTTTATTTAAGATATTCACTTCCTCTGCTGACCAAGAACAGCTCACAGGCGCCAAGATAAGCAGCAATACAGACATTATCAGCAGGCAAGAAATTGCAGATAACGGGAGAGTCAAACCTCACTTTACCTAAAGTTATACTGGTCAAAGTTCTACACAATTTTAATAGATACAAAGTTCTAAATATAAACTTGTTAATATTTAATCATTCTAAATATAAAATGGTTCATAAGGCTTCCTGTCATACTCTTGAAGCAAAACAGACTGGGTTCTTTGAGGTCAGCTGTCAATACCAACAGACACAGAAAATCCACTTATGAAATATGTATCACTTAGACATGCACATCAGTACAATCCTGTATTCTAAATCTAATCATATCACTCATGAACAGCATTGAAACAAGAATAACTTGTCTTGTTACTGACACTTACTACTGCACAGATTACACACATGCATACAGTGCACATTTACATGGCACACCTATTTCTAATCTGTAGCTCCTCCATGCGTCAGGAGCAAGAAATGAAATATTGACGGTTACTGCAGAAAACAGTGACCTACCTGTAAGCCTGGAGTAAAAATATCTTGTAGATGTTAATGAGAACTGTTCTAAGGCTGTTGATCTAGAACAGAAACAGAGGCTTAAGAATATTCTAGTAGGATTTGTTGAAGATCTAGACAAAACCATTTTATGCTAAACTTCAAAGATTTCTTTTATGCAACTTAGTTACCAATGCTGTGAAGGCTCAGTTCCAGAAGACCCTACAATTTAGTTGATGTCAACATTTCCAAATTATGTGGACTACCTCTCAAAATAAACTCTATGTTAAAACTCAAAGCAGTTTTAATGCTCTTCACTAATCACAGTATTTCTAAACGTCCATTTTCATATTCCCACCTGTAAATCAAGAAATAAGCCATGACATTTCAGTTTGAGGACTGCAATCAGCTTATATTTCATATTTTTCCCAGCTGTTCTACTTGAATTGAATGAAAGACTTGATCTGATAGAAGTACGCGTATAACTAGAAAAAGAAAAAAAAAGAAAAACGTTGTTAAACAAACTCTATGGGCTAACAGACTAAATTAAATTATGTAAAGTCAACTTCATTTAACTTCCCATGTTACAGAGATTGCCTGCTGATCAGTGAGCCAGTAGCTAGAAGACGGCCACAACTAAATTCAACATGGAAAGAGATTAGACACTGTGGGATTAAGGGTATTATTGAAGGAACTACTTCAATACCTCAGGGATGAATAATTCATCCTGCTAAAAAAATCCAAACTAATAACCCTAACCAAACACATAATCTAGCCAGTTCATTATTAATAGCTCCAGTGTCAAATCAGATTATAATGTATGATCCATGCAATGCAGGAGCTTAGGCCTGAAGCCATTTTAGTTACTGGAAAAACCTAGGTGGTTCCAGTTACTTAAGTCAAGCTTATCAAATGCAAGGCAGTCCTTGTAACAAACACAGTGGTGGACTTGGCAGTGCTGGGTTAATGGTTAGACTCAATGATTCTAAAGGTGTTTCTCAACATAAGCAGTTCTATTATTTTATGATTCTGATTAATCTCTCCCAGACCAGTATGTTCTTTATCAACCATGATGCTCTTTATCAACATAAACCGTTTCTTTCATATACAGAGCTTCCTAAACTGACAAAGCTTCTCTGTTAGGAAGACTACTGAACAACTTTACCACACTGTGGTGGAAAGTTTCCTCCTAATTTCCTACCTAAATGCATGAAGGGCTGTTTATACTAAAAAACTTCAATAACACAAACAGTATTAGCCTTGAGTTTAAACAGTTTTCTTTTCAATATTTACACGGACTACTAGAGATGCCATTAGAGATTTGCTAAAGGGTCTACACAGCTTTTCAGCAGGCTACATTGTCCTGTTGCCACTTCATACTGTTTTGTGTAGATAGTCAAGGTTGCTAGTCTAAAGAGAAGTTATCTCCCCTACTCTACCATTTGAAGTGTAGAGGGATGGGACATCTCTGATGTTGAAAGGATCACTAGTCCCTTTAGTCTATACCAAATTAATTCCAATCTGTAGTTCAAGCAGTCCTTCCTGCTTCTTTTAGGAAGGTACAAAAAGTAACAATTTCAAAACAATACATGTAGTTCTATGACACCAGGTGCAATACAGTGCATAACGGTGACAGAAACTGAACTGAGGTGACTGAACAAACTTTTTCAGAACTATGTAGCCACCATGGGGTATGTGACCTATGCCAAATGTGATGGTGTTAATGGTATGCACATCTCACCAGGGTGGAATGAAGAAAACAGCAGGCTGCACAATAGAATAAAGGGTTCAGATTTCTGAATAAGAATCTGAATTGTAAAATCTATTTTGCAGTTAATTGAACTACATTATTCACAGGACACCCTAGTGTTTCTCACACTATGTACAACACACTGTAAAGCAGACACTGGAGTTTACAACTCTATTTACCTGGAGTAATCGCAGTAAACCTCAAGCGTCTGTATATCTAATAACAAACCACACCACGGGATCAAACGACAATCTGGCAGCTGTTTAAATTTGGAACATCCTGGGATATCATCAACAGGAAAATTCACGACTGTCTTATTTGGGTTTATTAAAAAGCCATACTCAGGAATGCCAGTCGCTAGAGTCCTAAAACAGATATAAACAGTTAGCCTAACTCCCCCGCAAAAGCAAACAAAACCCAGCACAATCTTGCATAAAATGGCAGAAATCAAAGAATAAAGGGAACCACAGTCAACTCTAAGTTAAGGAAAATAGCTAGAAATAAACCAAAATGAAGATATTAGAGGTAAATACATACATAAAATGAACAAACTTGAGGATAACAGAGAAAAAATTTTACAGATTAATGTAAATTAAGCACTCAGCTGTGAAACTTTTGAGACTAGCTGCATAAACCACACTCATAGAAACCACTGAGATGAAAAATCACTGGAAAAAGACCGATGAAGAGTTACTGTTTTTGAAAGCTAACAAAACCAAAGACACTTCACATAACAGAAACCTTGGTTATCTGATGAAAAGTTTTGAACTTTGTGGAGTAAGTTTTCCCTAAGGATGTTATCATTGCCTGAATTCCTGCTGATTACCTACTATATATTGGATCAGTGGTGTCATGGATAAGCAGCACTTTGTCTTAATTGGCAATGTATTTATGTGCAGGTTTCATCCTCCTAAAGAGTGAGCGGAAGAGGTAGGCTCTCCTCTTTGGGCAGTGGTAGTTGTAATGCTGTCTCCTCAAAATTAATTTACTGAGTCCCCATGTCATGTACATTAGAAAAAAAGGTTACCACTCCACTTGTGGCAGAGAGTTCATAGGACCTCAGGAAAGAGGCTGCTTCTCTACAGCAAATGAACACAGATGGTGCAGAATTTTGTCACACAACAAAGACGAAGATAACTTTAAAGTTAAGCTGAACAATATCTACAATGGTACTGCATCATGGAATGTTAATGGCCAGAAAATTCTTAGCAACACTGGATCAAACAAAAGTTGCTTTCTTTCTCAGGAAACAAAAAGTAGCAGCACAACTGCTTGATAAAAACATTTTAAGAATGTAAATAATACACCTTAAAAAGTTGAGGGAAAATGGTCTTTAAGTACACTCGTCAACTGCCTTGGCTAGTCTGCACTACTAATTTTTGCTGAAAGCTCCAAAGTCAGTAGGTAGGTCCTTAATTTAAACTTTATCAGGAACCCCCAACCACCTGAGTTGCAAAGGATATTTATTTGGCAATTAGGAGTCTTCCTAAGCACAGACTACCAAGTAAGGGCTCCAAAAAAGCCCTTGACTTGTTAACTTGTAAAACAAATACATCAGTATGTACAAGCATGTATAAAGATGAAAAATAATGCCATAAATAGTGTTAATGCTTATTACTCTGAAGACTATGTCTGTTATAACATACCTTAGAAAAGTTCTTGCCTGCATTAAATGTGGTGTAACCAGCAAAAAGTCATCAATGAGACGTATTAGGACTCTGTAATCAAGAAGAAATCAATGTTACATTTTTTTAATATGCAATCTTTTAAAACTTTTTGTCATACTCTTCAGAGCAACAACGTGCCCATTTTAATTCACAAGATGCAGAGACCAATATAATCTACAAAGCAAGACTCATGAAGAAATTCTTAGTTTGCTTCTTTCCTAAAGGGACAAAAA
>WEKX01024175.1:5691-26779 GCA_013390025.1 Pitta sordida | reverse complement strand
GCTACATGAAACACAAAGGAATTTGCAGCACACAAGCTATTCCACACTAGCTTCCCTGGATGCAAGGTTGTGCAATTTTCCAAGGCAGAATTTGCAGTATCTTAACCTACAAAACAAGAGGTGCAGATAAGCAGATACCAGATTCTTGATGGGCCCTAACTCTTTATTTTCATTTACTGTAATAACTTGTTTATGAAGCTATAACTTGAATGTAAAACAGACTACCATGTACCACTGTAAAGGTTAGAATTTTCTTCTCCAACAGAATTAAGTCCCCAAGCATGTCCATATTTTTCTGATAAATCCTGCCTAGCAAATCATAGAAGCTCTGGAGGGTACCTTGTAAAGTCTCCACTTCAATGCCAGAGTATTGCTACCATTATGATAAGATCATCTATGCCCTTGGCTAGCCAAGTCAGTGGTCATGTATCCCTTCTGACTTAAAGGACAAATGAAATTGTGAAAATTATTCAACACACCCAAGAAATATTCTAAAATCTTCTCTATATAAAACCAGCTGCTACACATAAGAGTGCATCCTTCTGAATCATTTCATAATTTTAGTTTCATAAACACCCTTTGAAAGCAACAAACTGCCGTTCAGACGCACAGCACCACAGCATCCTGAAGCCTGTAAGAAGAACTCTACTAGGAAATCCACTTCAGTACAGTGGTGAGTGCCCCTATCTCTCATGCGGGAGACCAGGGGTTCAATTCCCACCAGGGAGGCAGTGGTGCTGTTTAAGACTTGGCCTCAATGATCCTTGTGGGTCCCTTCCAACTCAGAATATTCTGTGATTCTGGGAAACTTAACGCCTTCTTTGCCTCTGTTTTTAACAGCAAGACAGATTTCCTACAGGACAGCTGGACTTCTGAACTGGAAGATGACGTAGGGGGGCAGTATAACCCCCCAGTAATCCAGGAGGAGGTAGTGAGAGACTTGCTGAGCAGCTTGGATCCTCACAAGTCCATGGGACCAGATGGCATCCATCCTAGGGTGATGAAAGAGCTGGCAGATGAACTCACTAAACCGCTCTCCATAACTTATCAACAGTCCCGGCTTACCGGTGACCCACCAGAAGACTNACTAGAGAAATGGACAGATTCTAATAGTATGACATTTAACAAGTCCAAATGCTGGGTTCTTCACTTTGGACATAACCACATTCATCGCTATCGGCTGGGAGATGAGTGACTGGAGAGTGGTGAAATGAAGAGGGATTTTTGGAGTATTGGTTGACAGAAAACTTAATATGAGCCAGCAGTGTGCCCAGGTGGCTAAGAGGGCCAAAGGCATCCTGGCCTATATTAGGAACAGTGTGGTCAGTCGGACTAGGGAAGTTATTCTTCCCCTACACTCAGCACTGGTCAGACCACATCTTGAGTACTGTGTCCAGTACTGGGCTTCCCAGTTTAAGAAAGATGTCTAAGTGCTTGAAAGGGTCCAGAGAAAGGTGACAAGGATGGTGAAAGGACTGGAGAACAAGCCCCATGGGGAGTGACTGCAGAAGGTGGGGTCGTTCAGTCTGGAGAATAGAAGGCTCAGAGGTGACCTCATTGCTGTTTACAACTACCTGAAGGGAGGCTGCAGTCGGGTGGGTGTAAATCTCTTCTCTCAGGTGGCCAGCACCAGAACAAGAGGACATGGCCTCAAGCTGCATCAGGGGAGGTTTAGACTGGATGTTAGGAAGAGGTTTTTCACAGAGAGAGTGATCTCCCAGTGGAATGGTCTGCCCAGGGAAGTGGTGGAGTCACCATCCCTGGAGGTGTTTAAGAGAAGACTCGATGAGGAGCTCAGTGACATGGTCTAGATGTTGAGAGGCTTGAATGGATGGAGCATGGTGTTTGTGGTTCCATGCTTGTGGGCCTGATCCCTGGGTGGGCGTTCGCTTGGGAGTTGGACTAGATGATCCTGTGGGTCCCTTCCTACTCAGAATATCCTGTGAACCAGTGAATGAGCATGGCAGAACCATAAATGTCTTAGAAGTATAAAAGCTGCTTGTCAGACTCTTTACAGCATCCCTAAATATGGTTCTCTTTATAAGAATAAGTCTCCCACCAAAGATATTGAAAAGCTTATTTTCAGCACTTTTCTTCCCAATCTTATAACAGGGAAATTCTGACACAAAATAACCAGTTTCACTGAAGCTGCGAGATGTTTGTGTCCACTACACTCCTAATGAAAAGCTGGAAATCCTTAAAATTCAAAAATAGACTTTGGAGAAAATGACTAACATATATACTATATATTCTGCATAACTAACAGAGCACGAAACAAAGCATTCCTACCCGTCCTGCTGCACTCCACAGAGCAATTTGTTTTCCATGTCTCCATAGCATAAGCTGCAAAGTAAGGTTGACAAAATGGAGCCCTGTGGAATTCCGCAGCACTGTAAATAGTACCTAGTAAACATAAAAAAATTAGAACATGAAACGATTAAATATTTTTTATTTCATTAATAACATCTTTCAATGAGATATATGTAAAAATACATTTGCCAGTTAACCTTACTTAAATTTCTTCTTTATGCCAAGAACCTACATGTAGATTCAGAAGTTTTAAGTTAAACAGTGAAAAAAACCCACTAATACACATATACCTCTTGTATTAACGAACTCCAGGAGACAATTTACTAAATGAAAGAAATTTTACAACTGACCTCAACCACAATACCTCCTTCAGCTGCAGAGACAGCGTTCTTTCAAGATTAATTCTTTATGTTACATTTTATACAGCTTCAAAAGAAGCATTCTTGCACCAGAAATAAGGTGCACTGGGCAGATCTTTCAAACCATAATTTATTTATTTTTAATTATTTAGGTGTTTACCTCGTTTATACATACACAGCATGACCTGGCCAAGGAAAATATTTTCATGGGAATTTTTTGTTTTCTAATGTTGGGTTTCAGCCCCACCTCCCCCAACAAATAGGTATCACTTGCATTTTAGCGAAATTTCTTATGGTTTAGCCCAGTAGAGCATATAATCTGGTTTTATACACCCCAGCTATAACTGTAATTCACATTTATTCCCTCATTTAACTCCTCAAGCATGAAGTTATATTACTTCTAGTTAGGAAAAACCACTACATGCTGTGAAATTATAAGCTTTATTATTTGCCATTACATTCAAAGTCCCCTCCACCCCGCTTGAAAACTTCACTGAAGTCGTCAGTTGTCATTTCGCAAAAAAGTACACCTTGATTTGTTTCTCATGGCTTCAGAGAGTTCACACAGACATAGTTGGGGGAGTTTTATTAATACTTCTACCTCATTGCTTTGTATAAAGCCCGTAAGATCACACAGAGTAATGTATCAAATCTATGTAAGCTACTGAAGACAAAGTTCTCCAAGAACCTATGGAAGTTTTGATGCTGGCAGCAATGGCATGAATATGCCCCACAAAACCCAAGGGAATTATTTTCACAACGCTTCTTTGAGGTAGTGAGATCTAATATCTATTTCAACATTGCTACATGAATAGAGCTGAAGAGAATGAAACTATACAAGTGGAAATCTGAGCCACATACTAGTTTTGAGCACTGATATTATCTATGTTTTGAGTTATCTGCAGGTTTTCCTAGCCGTAATGTTACTTGTTTACAGACATTTGATAAATATACCAAAAGGTATTCAAAGATTCCATCTTGGTCCCCAGATCAACAAATAGCATTTTTTTTTCAAATTATCAAGTGAATATTGTCTACATATGATGGCTTTTTAGGAACCATCAGTTAAATAGTCTATTCATTTACTAAACTTATTTGCAGTTTTGGAGGGTTTTTTTTAACAAATGACATGAAGCGACTTAAAAGGTATAAATTCATTCCAAGACAAACAGTATTTTTTCAGTCAAGTTGTGACTGAATTCAAGTAAATGTGAAGCTGGTTTTGTCAAGGTATGCTTTCTTTAAAATCATTCAACTTCCATGAAACATACTGATGTTGGTTAGTCATTATTAAAGTCATGCCACATCAGCATTCTCATGATCCTGCAAAAGGGAGTATAAGTATCAACGCCAGAAATACCTATAAACGCCTCATTGAAAGATTTTCTCCCTCTCCCTCAATCCTGTGAGACTAAGTATTACAAAATAAAGGTATTTATTCAAGAGCAAGAAGCTATTCATTGTAATATGCCTCACTCTGAATTTATAAATAAAGATCATCTAAGTATTTGCGTTCTAGACATGGGACACATTTGCCACCTAGAGGCAAATGGTAAATATCAAGTCAGTGTCTCCACCTACACAGGAAGAAATCTGCATTATTGCTCTCTATAACATCTGATTCTTAATTCTGGAGTTACCGGTAATTTTAACTGATATTGCTATCATCTTTTATTTTTATTGTAACTTGCCAAATAGCAAAACTGTGCAGAAAAGGTGAAATTTTGCACTACAAGGAAATGACTAACAAGGCTTCAGCATGATTGCTTGCATGTTACCTGGCTTTTGCTCACCACGAAGGATCCCAACACTCTAAACTATTTTCCTTTACACTTGCAGTTTTAAATGAAGAAGGTCACACATCTACAAATAATGCATTCTGTGTATAGGTAACATCATCTAAACAAGGTAGGAAAGAGACATTTTATTTAATATAAATTTGATTTCAAACTCTGGAGTTTTTTGGAGCTTAATTTCAAATCTACATGAAAGACAGCTATCAAAAGCCCCCTAAGTTAATTAAAAGTATCCCCAACAGAAAATAAACAAACCAACTATGCTATAAAAACTAACTTGGGTTTTACCTGTTGCCGATCTCCACAATGTTGTTATGTATCATTTGAAGAAAAAAATTAAACAGGCTGGAACTTGTCTCATTAAAAGTTAAGCTCTAGAAAAGGGACAAAACAAAACAAGATATGAAACTAAGAATACAGTATAAACTTTGATGGTACACAGAAATCTTAAAAGTAGACTGTAGCAGTTCAAATCCCTAAGTAAATGAAAAATAAAACCCTAAACCCAAGAATATACATACTAAAACGCTGCTCACCTCCAACAAGTTCAATTTTTGTTGGGTGTTGTTTCGCATTAGGAGAAATCATATATGTGTAACATCTACACACGCTTTTTGAAGTGCTGGCATATTATACTGGATTATTACAATGTACGAGATCTCACTCTTTTGGTCATTTTCTATCCTGTAGGACAATTTCTGTAATTGTTGCGGTCTTTCAGATTCCTCAAGTGTAGATATGCTCACTTGTCCATTATGCTTCAAAACACACACTTTGCAGATACTAATGATGCCGTGCATGACTGTCTACCTAACATTTATGAAGCTTTTTGTGTTAAAAACTGTATAAAAAAATCCATTTAGAACACTTTAAAGACCTTTAACAATGACTTCACAGAAACTAAAGCAAAATTACTTTCTACTTGTGTAGATTAGAAGCAGACTAAAGTACCAAACTAATGCTAGAGCTATGCAAGATCATGACTACTTGCATCAACAAGATAATCTGATGTACCCGTGGTACAGACACCTGGCCTGACACGATACTTTTCTCAAAATAGTTTGTTCTTTGAAGATAGTAACACACAAATCGTTCTCAAATGTCAAATATTTTTAAATAGAATGCTGTTCATGCAATACCTAGTGCAGTTATCTAAGTCAGATGTACACTGGAAAAAAGAATAAAACAAAATGTACTTATACATCATCAGTGATCCAGCTAGTTTTCATTTTCATCCAGGTATTCATTAGGTTTTCTGCTTTTTGTAGGATCCTGGAATTCTACACGAGCCACACTGTATAGTCTACTCCTATGTCCACAGATACAGAAGATCATTTTACTTTTATGTTTAAAATTGCCTTGTTAACCTGATAATTTTCCGCTGGCAGGTTTAGGGAAAAAAATTAATGCAGAAATAGCCTGTGAGAAAATACCCATCTGGTCATCTGATGCTCATGAAGTCTTGTAGGGTGTTGTTACAGAACGCTGTGATTCCGAGCAATAAAACACATTAAGAAACTGACTGAACATATCGCCTACTTCTACGTCTTTCTCTGCCATGCTCCTTGCACAGAAGGAAGTCTTAGGAACCAACACTTGCATCATAAGGATTAAAGCAGAAGGATGGTTGCTTCTTGCAAAAAAGCATCAGTTGGAGTAAATTTAAAATACAGTAATTTTTATCCATACTTTAATCCACTGAAAGTGAGAAATCTCTTTAAACAGAAAAAGTTGACATTATTTTGTGTTGCATTTAACTTCTTTAAACAAGAGTTGATTCTTATCACCCTTGGCAGGTAATGCTTAAACAAAGCTCTTTTTGTAAAGCATAAAATAAGCTCTTTAAAAAACCCTAACTCAGTATCTCTATTCTGTGCAGTTTACTATTCAAGATGCCACATCCTTAGCTACTTAGCTTACTTGCTTCTATGTTATTGGAGATAGCAAGTGTTGAAGCCCCTCTCTACTAGGTAGTTAATTTCTCACTTGAAAACTGTTGCAAGAAACAGTGAAATTAGAGAAAACACTAGTTAAAATGAAAGTTTGAGACAACAATCAGAACAGTAAGTACTGAGAGACTGTTATAAAGAAGAGACAACAAAAGTCTTTCCACAGAAGGTTCTGGACAACTAGAAGTGGTGTCACCACATAATATGTATCTTGAATTAAAAATTCCAATCTTCCTCTAGTTCTTCTGTAGCTTTCTTTTTCAGTTGAAAAGAAGCCTCACAATACTTACCTGCTCAACTATTATTGCATTTTGCAATGTGGCACTCTCCTGAAGGTGAGACACAAACTGCTTCATGTCTGGCATAAAATCCTTGAAAGTAGAAACCTGTATATTTGTGTAAATTGTAAAGAAATAAAGGACAAAAGCAATAGAAAATTCAGTCACAGGCTTTTTTATTCACAAGGTCAAAGGGCCAACCTTACTGCATTATTTTAAGCCAACAATTCTGTTATTGTTAAAATGAAATGTCTCCCTCATAAATCAGTATTTCCATAACACATTTATTTTTACTCTTACTAAGCGTTAGTAAAAACTTTTAAAAGTACGGAGTAAAAAGCAGCTTTTCAACCTCAGGAAAATATCAGACACTATTAAAAAATGGTTTATGAAGTAATTCAAACTGTGACTAAAAAGTCAAAAAGCTATAACCAAAAACTTCCTTTGGACCAAAATATATTTACAGCTAACAGAAGAAATCAGCAAGTCATACATGTCTCCTATAGAACCTTCTGGCTCTTCCACTTGCGGTAATCATAATGACAGCATAGCGCCGTATACAGTAGACAGTTCTTTTCTCAGGCTTTAAGATCTGTGAAATCACTTCCACAAGTTTATTGTGAGGAATGGTATCATAAGCCCTGGACACATCAGCCTGAAATAGAAGAAATATCTTCCATTATGTATCCATTGGTATCTCTGTAAACATTGTGGTAGTCTGTGACTAAAGTATTATTGTAGTATGCAAGCAAGGCTGAAGAATAGATCACATAGAACTGAAATTAGTCCATCATTCAGCCCAAATTTGTGACAAAACAAAAACCCATTGCTTACCTGAAAAACCCTTCCCCACTCATCAATGAGTATTCCCTTAAAAGGGATATCCAAATCATCACTTTTAGCACAATACCTGTTATTAACAGAAGATGATACCATATGCAACTTAACTTAAATGATTGAGGGGAGTTCAGTGTTGGATTTAATTGCTGATATGTTTAAATATATTAAGAAAGCTTACTTGCCATATGAGCACAGAGGTGACATCTTAGGCTTTTGGAAATCTGAAAAACTACATATTTTACCTTTCCTAAACCTCACATTACAATCCCATCTCTGCTTGCATTTACAAGAGTCAAGACTGAAACCCTTCTGAAGAGGCAAGAATCCTATTATGTCAATGATGATTCTGAAAGGACAGGATGACAACTAAGATATGAGTGACACCAGAAGAGACCTACTATAATATACATACATCTGTATATATTGCCCCAATTCAAAGCTATGAATTGAGCTCAAACACAAAATGTTGCCTGCTAGATATAACTGAAAAACAAAAGTGTGAAGAAGAAGCTGCTTCAAATAGTAGGATACAACAAGCACTCATTTGTCCAAAGTGGGAGAAGAAACTTGTTGGAAAAACACTAGAAGTCAAGTGCATGTACAGAAGCAAGAGCTTCTACATGGCACAAAGATGGACAGAAAAATATCCAAGTACAGGAAGCGCTACTGCAGGGACACCCACTCACAAAAAGCCACACCGAAAAACCAACCACAGTCTGAGTTAGGTATGCAGAAAAGTTTATTTAGAAAAAGAAATTACCATGCAGTCAGATCACAGCTATTACAGCTATAAAAGTCTCTGCATAAGCTGATTTTGAAAAGCTAGGTTGAATATGTAATTAAAAAATACGTACCTTTACACAGTAGAAATGAGGAATTCCATCACCAGATTTAAGAACCTTCATAACAAACTGCTTCCATACCTTGTAGATATCATCCTTCCCAAACACTGAAGAGCCTATAAAGCTGGTGTTTATAGTACGTTCATAATTTAACACACTAAATAGATTTTTTAGTTGAGTGTTGTAATGATGCATCTAAAGAGACCAAAGAGAATCACTATAAATTATGTTGAAACATATTAAATTCTGTGAAACACTCATTTCACATTTAGAAGAAGTTTGAAACTAAAATTATGTATTTACTATACTACTTTGGTCAACAGAAACTTTCAGAAAGCCTGAATATTGCTGCAGTAACTACTTGGACATGACAAAACAGCCTTGGAGAAAATTTTTTTTTTTTTACAGTTAAGTCCTACAAAAAATGATTTTGTTTCTGTTCCTGACTCTCAGAAATCAAGGTGTAACAGTTACAGAGATAAACAGATAAAGGCCAGCAAAGAAAACTGTCACCAACTTGAAGGTAACTTCTTAAATGCCATTCATTCTCTCTGCTGGAAATACCTACTGCAACAAGAACAGCAAGAACACTGGCCCTGAGACTAACTCCAGCTGTACCATCAGCTGAGCCGCTGGAGGTACTTCACGCAAGTGTACTAGCAAAGATGTAACTCTCAGCTATGGGGACAGCGTAGCTGTGCAGGCTGGTTAGCTCTGTAAATACCATCACATTAAATATTATGTAAAATAACACTTCACACTTCAGAACAGCTTTTAGCTGATACCCGGTTCTGTTCACCAGGTCTGGGATCACATGCTGAACAGTAAGTGCTAGGAAGCTGTTGGACTTGATCTCAACCATTTGGGGAGCCTTGTGCACTAAATGAGATTCAGCCTTAACAGAACAAATTAATGCAGTCGTGCAAGACACTGAAACTGGATTCCCCTTATGTCTTGTGGTCAACTCCCAAGTTAAACATTATTCTGCACAATGAGTGTTCTGTCTGTTCCTACATTCTAGTTAGTAATTCTCAGCTTCATTCCTACCTCCTTACTGTGCTCCAACCAGCTTCCTTGCCCTTCTCAGACCCTGGTTTGTAACACACCCAGTTCACCACCCTTGGGCTCCCGGCTTCCTGCGTTCACCTGGCACCACGCTGATCAACATACCCAATCACACATCAGGTACATCCCAACAGGCCCCATACATCTACCCAAACAAAACGTGATCACGTACCTGACAAGCCATGCCATTCTCTTAGGCTCATTACCTTAAGAAAGGCTTGCAAATGGAACTATGTGATTCTGGAAGTGCAGGCTAATGGTAATTAAGCACTGGGAAGCGACCTTCAGGCATTTTGATTAGAATGTTCCAATTCACCACGTTAAAACTAGTTTTATGTAACAAAAATCCTTACTCAGATTATTAGTTACCTACATCAAATGCACATAAGATGATAAAGAAAATAAAAACCTTCTTTTCTCTGCTTTCCCTGCTGAATGCTTGTGCTTCAACAACACTGCTCACTTTGACTATGGGTCTTAACCCGTTTGCTTTGGGAATAAACCGGAGCTTCGATGCCATGGGAACAAATTTTTTCTGGCGGACAGCTTCAATTTCCTCTGAAGATAAAGCCCGTAGGTGTACTTTGGCAAAATGGTTTCTAAAACACAAATACACACTTATTGTAAGCAGTAGGAAAGCCGGTAAGTCAAAGCATGTAAACCTCTTTATAACTACTGAAGCCAAATATTTTTCTAAGATAATACAAATACTAACCTCTACAGAAACTGACCTGAAATTCTGAATTTCAAGACAATTTCACAGTATCTTAAGGTGATACAGTAAGAGAGTTCAACTTGCTGCTTGATGCAAATACAACCCCCTCTTAACACAAATTAAGCAAATACATTTGAACATTATGCAATGACATGGGATGCTGTGTATCTCTTACAGTTTCAGAAGCTTGAAAGACATTAGAAAAGTTGAATAGAAACTTCTAAAAACTATGTTAAGAAAGCTCCAGGGAAGGACTTTGTAAGGACACTTTGTAATGGGCTGTTCTACTCCCAGCATTTAGGGGACCTACTACTTATAAAAAGTAGTAGTTAGCTAGAGATGGTAGGATACATACACAACATAAGGGCATTTAGGTATCCAGGACTGATCCGATGAGCAGGTAATCAGCTGAAGTGAACAGCAGAAGATAATGAAAACCCAAAGGTTCCCAAGTCACAGGTGCTGAGCTTTGTAAGTTCATTTTACCAGGAAATGTGTTTCCCCCTCAGACACTCCCTCAGGATTTAAGTTCAGTGTAACTTAGCCCAAATCAATACTTTCCCAATGAGACAGGAAAAGGAGGTGGAGCAAAAGACCTTGCTTTTACTTAAGCTGCAGTACCTACAACATAAAAGACCTGGATCATACTCCTGCACTGCCTGTATTGTTCAGAAGGGCAAAATGTAACTCTGGTTCAACAAAAAGAACTGAATGATGAAACCTCCATTCCTTTACAGCTCACATTTGAGATCGGCGGGAAAAAAACCTCCACAACCAACCTTAATCATGATATAAAAATACAAATACTTCCTTCAAAATGGAAGACAGAGGCCTGTTATTGGCAGATCTTCACTACTACCTCTAGCCAACTATAGAATTGGATGCAATTTTACCTACAGCAACATTCTTTGCCTATTTCAGAGCATTTATAGCAGTGCTAATGATTTCGAATGTGTGAATCCAGCAGCCAGTAAGCCATGCTGCTCTCACTGGCACAATGCTGTTAAGCTCTGGAACTTCAAGAAAGTTGAGTGGATGGTCCTGCTCTCTTTTGACACTTCACCGCAATGTGATGAGGGAGATTCAGAATTTCCGCAGCATTTTTAATCTTCAGCAGCCACCGTGTGTGGTAAAGGCAGGGAGGGCATGAGTCTCAAGAAGACACATGCTGTCACTACAGCATTGAGCTCAGTATTTTGAAAACATAACTTGACATTCATCAGGCCATGTAACTTTTAAGTAACTGTATCATGAAATACTGATATTTTCTTGTAAATACTGTTCCTAATTTGGAGTATAAAGTTTGGTATAGCTTAAAAAAATCAACACAAAGTTGTCTCTGTGCAATGACCAGGACACTCACATCTCCACCAATGCAGCAAGGCAAACACAGAGTGCCAAGTCCCCTCTCAGAACTGTGGTCTGTATCGTTGAGTAGGATTCTGCAAAGGATGACCTACTCATAGGGACAGCTCCTCAGAAGGATGTCCTAATGACAATGCGGGGCAAGGTTAAGCTCACAAGTAAGGTCCAGGTCCACTTAGTCGATGCCTGTTCTAGCCATTCCCTTCTTCCAAAGGAGGATGCAGAAGAAATAGGAATCAGTACCTACAAACGCCTCCCTGTGAGCCAGCTCACGGCAATGGCCTTGGGCCGCTCCAGTTAAGGAGAACGAGAACAATCACCAAACAGTCATTAGGGCAACAACTGAGGCCACCAGATACTCTTTCTCCAGGGAAGATGGAAGCAGCTCAACAGCCCATGGCACTGATTCACGAACAGTGCCTGAAAACAATGACTGGTTACGAGAAGATAGTGGTTGGACAGCCTCACAATGGCCAAGGGAGCCCTAACCACCTGTTTCCCAATACTTGTAAATCCCAATTTCTTTCCTCCCACGTGAAGGAGGCAGCTGGCCACCTGTATGAATGCAGTAAGCGGGACCACTGGCAGACCTCACGTTACACTACTTGAAAAAGCAGTGCTGAAAGTCTCCAGTGCTCACAGTGAAGCTTAAATGCAGCTGTCGGGATCAGACTTAAAGTCCTTATAAACTATGTATCCTCTATCCAACAGCAAACATCTCATTCTTAGAACACACCTCTTGCAAGCACCCAGCAGTACTTCCTTGGGATGTTTCTCCAGCTTCCAATAATCTGGAGTTTAGGGGCCTCCCAAGAAAAAGGTGAGAAGGGGCTTCCTCCATGGCGGGGAAATACGTGGGGAAATCAGAATAAAAAAAAGAAGCCTAGATCAAGGTCTTCTATGTTCAAAGCACCTTGTCTGTGCACATCGGGTTTTTCCAGGAAACAGAAAAGAGAAACGAAAGCACTAAAGCCCGAGTTATTTGTTTTCTTTTAATCACATGCTCCACTATAAGGGTAGTATATCTACAATGTAAAAGTCAGTACTTGATCATACTTCATGCCCAAAAGTAGACTTTGAGTACATTAAAACTGCATAAAACACTAATTGCAACACTAAGGCTGTTAGTTTGAAGACAAGACAAGCAGAATGTGTGTGACTGAAAATTACATTCTGCTACTGCTTTTTAAAGAGCATATTCTGTGCTACAACTGCAAACAAGATTGAGGCCCCATTAAGTGCAAACAAATGCAAAGAGCTGCACAGGAGATACCGAGGCTGAAATCAGGGAGTGGCAGGGCAGGAGAGGAAAACATCACATGTGTAACTTAGAAGACCAACAGACCACTGTGAAAGCAAAACGTTCACCATATAAAACAGTCAGTAAAACACAAGACATGACATATGCTCATTTGTCAGTTCCAAACCTCTCAGAGGCCAACATTTTATAATGAAAACCTGAAAGATGTGAACTATGGCGCTGGGTGCATACTGTTCATTAAAATTGCCTCCAGGTATTTCCTATTATCTCACTTAGTTGCTTAAAACTTTATCTTAAATAACGCTCCAACTTTAATCCATGCATGCATTTTTAAGACCAAAAACCAGCATGGAATTCCACAGCTGCATTAAAAAAGAAGCTGCTGCTTCCAAATCCCTTAACCTTAAAAAAAAAAAAAAATCCTTAAGACCACAAGGCTACTGTGAATTTTATGAATAGAGCATTTCAGCAGAGGTCTGGTTTTTGTTTTGTTGTTTTTAAACTAAAGCAGTTGAAGCAAATTGAGTATTTTTAAAATGCATTTTCACAAGGTTACCTTGAGATTCTACTGTTATGCTTTACTCATCACTAAAAGGTACAAAAAATTGCCTTATCAAAACAAAATCCTCTTCATAATGGATTTTATTATTGCAAAGGCTTCTCCTACCAAAGAGTTTTATATTCATATAAGCTTTCCCATGAAAAATGCTTCTCAAATTAGAAATTGTGCATGCTACAATCTCAGACTAAATTTTCTTTTGTGAAATTAAGCAAATAAAAGGAGAATAAATGGGCAACAAACTAATGGAGAAATATAACTTTACACTATAAAACACAGTATTTACACATATTCCATCAATATTTAATTAGTTTTCTCATGTTACCTAATTCCAATGTTCTGTAACTTGCCCCAAATAAGCTTTCGGTAGTAGAAAAGCATGTTTTTCTGGAACATGGTCTCGGTGATATAGAAAAATGATCTGAGCAACTCAACAACATAGGTATCCATCAGCCAGTATAGGAATTTGGCAAAAAGCTCTTCACGGAAACAATGTTCATCGGCAGGAACAAAGTGATTACCTTCAATAAATAATTCAAGGGTAGTTATAGCAACTATCAACTATTTGAATGAGCAAAGAAACAGAACACACAAACAAGAAAACCCCACATAACATTCTTTCCTTAGCTTGAGGTCAATTAAAAGACAGGAAGCAAGTACAACTACACAGATGCCACTCCAAATTTTCACTGGTATTAAATAATGCGACTGACCCAAGCTAAAAGTACAAACACAGAAGCTGATCTGCAGTGACAAACTGAGAGGATACAAACACGTCATTAACAGTCCCGAGACTTACTTTCTTCCCCCAATATCAATTGTCCAAGATCTTTAACGCACAAAGGCAAGATTATTATGAAAGGAAAGGTAAAATAAAAAGAAACAGATCAACTACAATATAAAATTTTTTTTAAAAAAAAAGAAGCAAGAGACTGAAATACTTAGGTACACTGTAAAACTGAACAAAATTAAACTGCGATGACTTGGGGATGAGAAGGATATTCAGATTTCCAGATTCCATGATAATTAATTTTAGGGTTAGGCTTTATTTCAGACATCCTGTATAAAACTTCTGCTGCAGTCAAAGAAAAAATTCAAAACACCTTAAGTCCATCAGCATTCCAATATTTAGATGGGAGAATAACTGTGAACCAAGAACATTCCTAACTACAGTCAAATTTAAGGTCACATAGACTTGTAATGATGTCCAAATACAGAGGAGCAGGGAAAAAAGCCCTGGCTACAATAATAATTTTTTTGCCAACTTCCAATAGTAATTTTTCCAATTAAATTTAAAGAGTAGAATTTAGCAAAAGACAACAGAACACTTATCTAAAGAAAGTATACAGATATTAGTTCAGCTGCATAGCACAAATCATGATCATGGCACAAATGTGTTAAAACTAGCTTAATTTTGACATGAGAGAGCTGAAGCTTAACACTGAAGATTTAAATACATTTCCAGTTTAGTTTTTGTGTCCTTGAAGACAAAGACATTTTTATGTATTTAGAGCACCTAAGAAACAACTACCATAGTGTTCACTTCAACAGAAGCCCGGGAACACCACTGAAAAAATCACCATGACTGCGAGAAAACTCTAACTCAAAGAGTTTCAATGTGCAGTTGTAGTATGACAATTTTATCAGGATGCCGACAGGCAGCTGTTGTGGAACTAGATTATTTGTTATTTAAGTTCTTGATAACAGGTGTAAATGTAACTACAATTCAGGGAACAGATAAGAAACCACTACTACTGCAGTTGGAGGAAAAAAACTGCCACCTACAGTGCAGCAAGGCAATTAATGTGTGTTTAAACTTCAAGCACAAGGGAATACTCTCACAAAAATTAAAATCAAGCCTATGTGTTGCTTTATCTGGAATATGGCCAAAGAACAAGAGAGTGTTACATTTTTAAGAGATAGTATGTTCCAAATGACTACATGGTACAAACCAAATCTGTATTTTACAATAAAACCTTTTAAAATATTTCAACTCCCTCAGCTGAAAAGTGTCGTTTTGAACCATAGTTTCTAAATGAAGACACAATGTCTTTCCAAGAATTAACAGTGTCTCATGAAAGTGTAGTCTTCTCTACTTTTGACATCACTTCTCAAATATCAGACTTTAACTTGCCTCTGGCACTACAAGGAACTGCAGTAACTCCAGAGGTATTGCACCTTTTAACAACGGAATACCATTTTCACATTACTGTAGGATCAAAGTACAATACCGGCTAAGAATAAATACTGCAAAAACACCAATGAAGGAAGTGCAATCCACATTGCACAGATGAAGAACAGAAAAATGAAAATATGCATTAGATCCTATAGCAAACAGCCACAGAACTATGGCTTCAGCCCAGAGTTAAATCCTAGGATAGTGTCTGAAAAACAAGCCTGAGGGAAGCAAGATTTACCTGTCATCTGAAAAGACGACTAACCAGAAATGGATTCATACAGAAATAGGAGCATTCAGCTGATGACCTCATGAAAGCTTTTAGCCAAGGACTACTCAATCCAGTGAATTCTGCATCACCACATACCCAGGAAGAGTCTCCTGATCCTAGAGAAGGGCTCTAGACAGGTGACAGATGATGACAGCCCTTTTTACAAGAGCATGTAGTGATAGGAAAAGGGGTAATGGTTTTAAACTGAAAGAGAGTCAGCTTAGATTAGATGTTAGGAAGAAGTTCTTCACTGAGGGTGGTAAAGCACAAGAACAGCTTCCCCAGAAAACTGTGGATGCCCCACCCTTGGAAATGTTCAAGGCCAGGTTGGATGGGGCTCTGATTAATGTAGTCTAGTAGAAAGTGTCTCTGTCCATGGGAGGGGGTTTAGAATTAGACAACATTTAAGGTTCCTGCCAACTCAACGCATTCTATTATTCTACGTTGGGCAACCTCTGTATTGAATGGTCCCATACTCACGTCCTTCTCAGAGGGTTGATGTGAGTGGGTAAAAAAACCCACCTGTGTTTCTTCCCTCCCATAGCAGAGAAACACATGCCACTGCAAGTGTCTTGATTTGCTTTTGGTTGTTTCTGTAAACCATCAGAAACAGGCAGACTGCACCTATTCCTTACATGCTCAGGTCATACTTCAATGGATTTTCAGAGCTACTGAAGTTTGGATGGTAGGAGAAGATGGGAAGGAGTTTTGGTTGGTTTTTTATTTAGCTCAGATTCTGAATTCATGTTTATGAAAACATCGTTCTACTGAACATAAAAAGCAAGAATGGAAAGAAGTTTTGGAAAGAAGACAGGCTTCAGTGTCACAGAATACTGAGTTGAAAGGGACCCACAAGGATCATCGAGCCCAACTCTGATGCAAATGCCCATACAGGGATCAAACCCACAACCCCAGAGCCATGGAAAACATGCTCTGTCTATCTCAGCCAATCTCAGGGTTAGGTCATCATTTTTTTCCCCCTTTCCACCATCAGTTACAAATACTACTAGGTTTGCTCTCTCACCTATGGTTATTACCAACGAACGCAGCAATTCTGACTCCAGATTCAGTATCCTCCCCTTCCCAGCTCAAATAGGAATACCAGTCATCTGACAGTCCCACCACTCAGTCCTTTAACGTAAGAAGTACCTTTGCCTAGGCGAAGCCATGTGCAGTCATTCACTCTCATCTTCCACATCAACTCCTGCAATGAAAGCTTAGCAAACTTCCCCCTGAAAATGAATGCTTTCACATTTTTCAGGAACCGGCACTTGTTATGGTTTGAACCCCAAAGCTCAGCAGGGATCACCTGCTCCAGGCACTCCCTCACAAAGACGTACACCTGCCAGTGGCTGCTGTGCTGTTTGAGGAGCTCCCTGAGAGCTGAATCACACACCTCTCCTGGGTTTTGCTCCTCGATCTGCAAGTCTCCACATACAGATTTTGCAAGAGGAGCAACTAACTTCTCTGACACAACACTGGGACCAGACTGACACCTGCTGCTTGTCACATACTTAGCAGGCTCCTTCCCAAACTGTGCTGCCTGCTCATGAACCTTTGCCTTATGAGGCAGATTGGTTTCTCTCACATTTATTTCAGATATCCAAACAGGGCAATTTTTTTTTAAGAGAGCTAAGTAAGAACACCTGCCATGGTTCTTTACCAGTTTCTGAAATACGTGTCTCATCTGCCAGTAGCGTTTGGGTAACCTCTTCTTTCTCCAGTTACGATGTTGCAGACTTCGGCTATGTTTCTGCTCCAAACTATTTTGGCTTAAGAATATAGTTTCTATAAGCCTTCTTCCACCTGCCTGACAGCCCTGCAAGCGATTCAGTAAAAATGATTTAGGAAAACATTCTTGGAAACTTCTGTGAGAATACAGAAGAGACTTCCTATCAATGTATACTGCAGAACGCAGGAGTGTATTTGGTACCTTCTTTGTCAATTGAGGTATGGGACTTTCTCGCCTTCTGCATTTTGAAGAATTACCCTCCGTGAGTTTGACTTGTAAAGAACTCACCGGAGATTCATACATGCGCATCTCTACTCCTTTCCTATGGAATTCTGCTTTCATTCCAATGCTGGATTTTAAAGGTTTGTTACTCTGAACTCCTTGCTGAAGAGAGCTTTCACCTACCACAAACTTCTTCCTGTCACGAGACACATGAACTAAAGAAGGGCCAGACACAGCACTGTTACTTCTTTGAGAAATGTGGGGGTTTTTAATGAGACTTTCAGGATATGATGCTACATACCCAGTTTCATATCTCTTAGAACTACTTTGGTTTACATGAGGAAAGAGATTACAAGCGTTTTCCTCTCTCACTTTCTCCTCTACTTTTGCTCTCTTAGCTGGAATTTCAAGCTGATCCCTATGAAGCTTCCTTTTCAGAGATGGTGCAATAGATGATAAACTGCAGCTACTCTGCTTTTCCACATGTTCAGTAACCACCCTGATCTGTTTCTTTGTCTTAGAAGCAGCTTTTGCAGAATACTGGTAACTGGGCACTAAGCTTTGGATCTTGTCATTTTTTGTATTTCCCACACTGGAGACATTATCTTCAAGTCTTCGTCTGCATTTCAACCTATATGACTTTGAAAGATACTTTCTATGAAACGCAAGTCGTTTTTGCACATAGTCAAGCAAGCTACTACGTTTATGCTTTGGAAACTTTTGTTTAACAAATACTGGGGATGGGTCTATACTTTGTGAGATAAGTTCATAAACTGGTTGCCCACAAACTTGGTAACAATTACTAGGGGGAACCAGCATAAAGATTGCACAGTGTTCCAACAGATACATCATGACATCATCCCCTATCCTGCTCAGCAGTGTTTCCCAGTGGCCGCTGATACGAAGAGTTTCTGTGGCAGTATTTGGTAGGTAGCTGTATATATTTGAAAATGGCACGATTTGAAAATGAGAACTGTTTTCATCCAGTAAGGAGTATCCATATGCAAGGATATTCTTCTTTCCTTTTTCACATAGTCTCTGAACAACTCTTGTGATGACTTCACTCTGGCTAGATAACTGAAGAAAAAAAGAAAAAAGAACATTAGCTTTTTGCACTGACTCTTCCATAAACCACAAAATATCCTTTACATAACAAGACATAGGTCAAGATACACAGCCCTGGACGTCAGCTTTCAACTCATTATTAATGGTTCGCAAGCGCCATACTCAAAAAGAAAGATTCCTCAAGTGTACCACAAGATGTTTACACGCAGTAACGCAAGCCTACAACCTTAAGGAAGTCTTTTTAACACCTGCCTTTCTGTTCTCAGTTTTTATGCCCAGGAAACACCACAGGCTACTCCCCTGGGCTCCCTCAACAATCCAGACTCCAAGGCCTTCAGATCACTGTGCCCGCCAATACGTGTTTGTAGATCCATGTTTGTAGATCCGCATCCGTAAGTACGTGCTCACGCAGGCTTTAACCTCCAGGGAAATAACGCTCATTTTCTTGAGGCCTCCATTTCCTTTTATGTTAAAAAAGAGTTCAACTAAAGAACTCCATACACAGCTCTAAACCACACTCAACAAGCTCGCAAAGGCTGTTTCCTACCACTGCACAGGTTTGCTCATGCACGCATATGCACCGAGAGAAAAGCAAATCTTTCTTCTCCGTAGAGTTCCCTCTGCTTAAAGGCCGACTTGCTACGCCGCTCTTCTCTAAAGAGTTGGGAAAGTAGCACTTTCCAGTCGCTCCCCGGCCGCAGTCGCCTTGTTCAGCCCTACCCCCGAGGGGAAGCGGGGAGCCAGGGGAGCCCCAGGCACGCAGACCTTTCGTGTCACCCATCCCGCTGCCACCTGGACTTCGCTCACCCCCGCACCCGCTCCCAGCACGGAAGGGGGGCGATCCCCCACCGCTTCCCGCTGGCGGCCGCGGAGGCAGCGGGGAAGCCCGGGGNTGGCCGCGCCGGGGCGGGGCGGGGCGGGGCGGGAGGCCGCTGTCCAGCTCCGCCGCTCTGGAACAAACTGGGAGGATGCCCTTGCAGGGAACTTTTTTTTTTAGGACTAGCGCTTCATAAAGGGTCTGCCTGAAATAAGAGCAAATATGGGAGAGCTCATGGTGAAAGTGAACAGAGTAAACCCTTAAAATGCCCAAGTGGCTGGTCCTGGGTTTCTCATCAAGCTCGTGAAGGAAGCAGCCAAATCGCTTGTGGTACTTACTACTCGAAATTTGTCTGGGTATCGGAAGACCTGATGCCAGGCTGTGAGAGGGATTGCAATGGAGTTCTGGGGAACTGCAGGTCTATAAGCCTGATGTTTATTCCAGGTGAATTAGTAGAAATCATAGAATCATAGAACAGTTTGGGTTGGAAGGGTCCTCAAAGATCTTCTATTTCCAAGTCCTCTGCCATGGAAATATGCGTGGAAAAATTATAAGATAGGACTCATAGATACTGGGAGAAATACAGGTAGCTTAGTCAACGTTGCTCCCATAAAAGAGAATCCTACTTTTGAGTTCTGACAAGTGTTGGAAAGACATGAAAATTATGGTCATCTGGTTGATATGTGCTACTTGAATTTTCAAAAACCTCTGCAAGGAAATGCTATCAATAATACTAAAAGCTAAAACAGAAAAGGCTGGTACAGATACTGGTAAAGCATTAAAAAAAAGAGGTAGAGNGCCACGGGGCGCCGCCGCCCCCGCCCCCACACGGGAGGGCAAGAAGTGCCCAGCCGGGGCCGCGCTGCCCCCGGGAGAGCCCCCGCCGCCTCTCGGCCCCAAGCTGCTCCCTACCTGCTGGAAGCTGAAGGGCCGGGGGATGGCGCGGGCGCCGCGGGGGACACACACCACGCACTGCCCCACGAAGGTCCGGTAGCCAGGGNAATCATAGAATGGTTTGGGTTGAAAGGGCACTTAAAGACCACCTAGTTGCAATCCCCTGCCATCCAAAGGGATGCCACCCGCTACATCAGATTGCACAGGGTCCCACGCAACCTGACCTTGATGGTCAATTCTTTCAGCTGAGGAAGATTTGCACCAGACTTCCACATTAGTTTTCACTCTGTAACTTTCATAAATAAATGAGAAGTACCGTAAATANCGAAGGGCTCCGTGCCCGCCATGTTGTGGCTGGGGAGGACACGGGTCCACCTGGAGCGGGCGTTGTTCCGCTCCCCCGCCGCCGGGCAACGGGGAGGAGCTGCTTAACGCGTATATAAAGAAATGGAAGGAGGTAGGGGGCGGGGAACAAATAAACAAATAACTTGGAGAAAACGCCCTCGCAGCACGACGGCGCGGCTCTTGTGTCCGGGCGGCCCCACGTGGGCGCGGAGGGGCGGTGGCCGCGC
>WEKX01024174.1:500020-510236 GCA_013390025.1 Pitta sordida | reverse complement strand
TCTCTCTCTCTCTCCCTCTCTCTCTCTTAATTTTTTTTAATGGAATTTCTCCAACTCCACCTTTGTTGTGCTGGGCGTCATTCCCCGCAGCCAATCCCGGCCGGGCAGCGCCTGCACATTCCCGGCCATCCCGGCTGCCTGCACGGCACGGGCCATCCCGGGGCTGCTTCCGTGATACCGGCCGCCGCCACGGTACCGAGCACCGCCAGCGCGCCGGGTCCGCCGGGGCTGCTCCACNTGCCGTGGCACCGGCTGCTTCCCCGGTACCGATCCCTGCGGCCACTGCCGTGGCACCGGCTGCTTCCCCGGTACCGATCCCTGCGGCCACTGCCGTGGCACCGGCTGCTTCCCCGGTACCGATCCCTGCGGCCACTGCCGTGGCACCGGCTGCTTCCCCGGTACCGATCCCTGCGGCCACTGCCGTGGCACCGGCTGCTTCCCCGGTACCGATCCCTGCGGCCACTGCCGTGGCACCGGCTGCTTCCCCGGTACCGATCCCTGCGGCCACTGTCATGGCACCGGCTGCCTCCATGGCACCGAACACGGTACCGAGTACCCGGGGCTGCCTCCATGGCACCGGCTGCTTCCATGATCCCCAGCCACCCTGGCTACTGCCATGGCACCGACAGCTTCCATGGCTCCGGCTGCTTCCACGGTAACAGCCTGTACGGCACCGGCCACCCTGGCTGCCACCACGGCACCGGCCACCCCGGCCACCACTACGGCACCGGCCACCTTGGCTGCCACCATGGCACCGACCAGCCTGGGCTGACCGTGCGACAGCCACAGGCCGCGGCTGTCCCGTTCCAGGCTGACGTTCCCAGCTGCCAGCGTGCTCCGGTGAGCTCCGGCCATCTGCCCGCTGCCCTCACGCCACGGCTCTTCCAGGCCGCCGGTGCATTCCCGGCCGCCCGCGCGCTCCGGAGAGCTCCGGCCATCTGCCCACAGCCCACGGTCCGGCCATCTGCCCACAGCCCACGGTCCGGCCATCTGCCCACATGCCACGGCTGCTCCGAGGCCGGCGGGTGTTGCCCGCGTGATCCGCGAGAGCTCCGGCCTTGTGCCTGCTCACAGCCGGGCTGGCACGGGCTGGCACCTGCCACGAGGCAGCGGGAGCCGGAGTGACCCCCCTGCTCAGGGATGTGGGACAATCTGGGAATGTGGGGTCACCCGCCTCGGTGCGCCGTGGGCACCTCCCTGGCGTGGGCACAGCCAGAACCTGAGGGGGGATTTTCACCCCTGTTTATATGGAAAAGGAAAATGAAATGTAATAACCCCTAAACCTGTGTGGAGTTGGCTCCCGCTCCCCAGGGTGATTTTGGGGGGGTGGTGCCTGGACGTGCAAGTGGCTTGTTTGGGTTTTATCCCGAAGGGAAGGATCAGCCAGACGGAGGGACAGCCGGATCCTCTGCCACGTCCTGTCCCGGGCTGTGCCAAACCAGGCTGGGCCTCTCCGGCGCCGGGCGGTTAATCCCTCCTGTGAGAGCTTAAAAATAAAAATATATGTATTTATTCTGTGGGGAAAAGGGCTTGGGCCGGATCCCCGAATTGTGGGAATTTCCGCTGTTTTTTGCAAGAGGGAAAAATGACAAAAGATAAAAAGCAATGTAAACAAACAGAATATTCAGTGTCAATCGGACCAAAAACATGAAAATCGATATTTTTAATTTTTTAGCTTTTTTTTTCTTTTTGAATGAAAAAGCCATTTTTGGAGTGTCACTGAGCTGCCAGGCCTGATATTCCCGATGTTCTCTTGTGGCTTTTGTCACTGGTAAGGGACCCTGGAGACCTGGAAATCAACCACAGACCCTGCAGCAGGTGGGCTGGGAATGGGGATCCCCCAGATCCGCATCCCACCCCCCCCTTTGCTCTTTACCCTTCCTAGGCCTCGCTTCTTATCCACTGTTACTTGTGCCAGTGAGTATTTTTGGGGAGTAAAACCACAATATGAAGATGCAGCTTCAGGATTTGGGGGGTTTTGTTTCCTTTTCCCCTTTTTCAGTGTAAAGACGGTGACAACATCCCACTGGACGCCTCTGGGAGATCCTCTGCCTAGGGATGGCACAGAGGCCCTGTGATGCTGCCGACAGCAGAGCTCTCCCTTCCAGGGGTGATGTTCCAACGTGTTTCCCCTCCTGGAGCTCTGTGCTCCCCCCTCCTCATTAGCAACCAATTAATTAGCATTTATTTCCCCCTCGTTACTCTACTCCCAGCCCCTAATTCCCACCCCCCTCCATTTCTCTGGGCTGAGGCAAGTTCAAAGAAGAGCTTGACCTAAATTCCCAACCCCAAACCGGGCTGGATCCCACAGCAATGACCTCACTGCCATCTCCCAGGGAATAACAAACTTCCCGGGGTGGAAAACAGGAGGGATGGGTGCAGGCACATGCCAGCCTCCATCACTGGGGTGGCCTCTGGATGGCACCCAGCGTGTCTTGTCCATGTGGGGCCATCACAAGGACGGGAAGCTGCCGGATCCGCAGGCCTTGGGCTGGAAAACATCGGCCCTGGGCTTCCATATCTGGAAAACAAAGGGTAGCAGCTCTGCCAGGCTTGGGAAAAGCTGGTGGCCACCCTGGGATTTATCGCTGGCCCACGGAGGGACTTTGGGGTCCTGGTTGGGAGCACTCCTGGGTGCTGATGCCAATTCCTGCCCCATGGGAAGGCTGGGGGCGAACGGGCACGGCCCTTCCCATGGCCCTGCTCACGGAGCTGGTGCTGCCTGTTCATTAATGGGATTATGGATAATCGGGGTCAATCCTGTGCCAGGGGCTGGGGGAGGGGCAGGGGCTGCTCCGTGCCCCTGTGCCAGCAGCTCTGGATCAGGATATTCCCAATCCCCTTGGAGCAGGGACAGCCCCAGCTGTGGGGCAGCGCCCCGGGGTGTAGGGGGATGAGGGACATCCCGGGATGGCTGCAGGGAAGATGCTGGGGATGGGTGTGGGGAGCAGCCTGGGCTGCTGGAGTGCAGCGAGTATCCTGGAATGACCATGGGGAGAATCCCGGGATGGCTGTAAGGAACACCCCGGGAGGATGGGGTGCGGCAGGAATTCCAGGATGGCTGTGAGGAGCATCTTGGGATGACCACTGGGAGCACCCCAGGATGTTGGGATGCACTGAGCATCCCGGAGTGACTCTGGGGAACATCCTGGTACAGCTGCCCCGTGTGTTCTGTAGATGCTGCTGCTCCTTTTTGTGGGGAAATTAAACAAGGCACCACCCCAGAAAATTCCCAACGGGAAAGAAGACCCCTATTTCCTTTCGGATTTTTTTAATTTCTTTATTAAAGCCTGATACAGAGGTGGGGGAGGAGGGGAGGGGGAAGGGAAGCAGAAAACCCCAAAGATCAAAACATTTTTTTTTTAATTTCAGACATATATTTCATGTAACTAAATCAACCCAAACGTGAATCCCTGGGTGCGGCCACCTCCCCCCCTCCCCATCCCCGGTTGATTTGGGGGTTCAAAATGAGCAAAAATGAGCAAATTTGGAGCCTGATCCGGTGCTCTGGATCCAATCCTTGAGGTTGGCCAGGGCAGAATGAGCCTTGGCAAGATCAGGGGGATGCTTGGCTGGATTGGGAGCAATCCCAGTGGAAACAGGGCAAGACATGGTGAGCAAGCACAGGGGGAAAAAAAATCAAGGAAAAACTACATGGATTTACCTGAGATGCTATAAAAATAACTAATTAACTAACTAACACTAATTAACTAACTAACATTCATCAGTGGAATGAGACTGCCGGACTGGTCCGTAGAGTTTAGGCCCTGACCAGGATCCTTAAAAATCATCTTTCCTAGAAAATGGTGAATTTTGATTGAATTCTCTAGTATATACACACACACACACGGCCCCGCTGCAGCGGGGGAACAACCACCCCTAAAAATAAATTACAACCCCCCCGCAGAAGCATCAAATATACAGATCACTCCTTGCAGCTGATTTCTTTTTTTTTTCCCTATTTTTATCCTTTTTTTTTAAATTATTTTTAAGGGTTTTTTCAGCCTTTTATTTTAAAGTTTTGGTGGTTTTTTGTTTTTTGCTTGGCTCTGAGTGAATCCTACCTGCGGAAGCATTGGCGTAATTCTAAGTATTTTTTTTGAGGGGATGTTTTTAGCACGATTTTCTTCATTGCAAATATATAAACTCCCTCACTGGACTATTTACATCCCAACTCTGGGAGATGCTGGGAGCACTGGGATGGTGGATGGTGGAGGAAACAGCAAAAGGCCTCCTTGGGGTGAAGGGTCTGTCCCAGCTCACCAAAAGTTCACGTGGGGAAGAGGGGCTGGGCTGGGGGGGACTCCCAGGGGGATGGGGGATCCCCATCCTGCTGTGTCTCCATCCCTGCCTTCCTCATCCCTCCAGGGTCTTCCTCCAGCTCCTTCCTGTGCCTGGTGCCCAGGGTTGGCCTTGGGGACAGGATGGTGGCTCATGGGACAACCCCCCCGCCCCAGCCCAGGCAGCCCCTTCCCCAGAGGGAAGTGATCACGGGTGAGATCACAGCATCCGAAATGTTTTTAAAAACAGGCCAAAAAATAAAAAAAAAAGGGGGAAAACAACTTAAAAAAATATTCCGTTCCCAGCGTGTGCAGGTGGGGACCGTGTCCCCAAACATCCCTCCGTCGCCCAGTGGTCCCAGGATGGCAGCAGTGGAGATTTAAGCGAGTGGGGGGCACTGGGGGGTGGCATTGAGGGGCCGGGGGGGTCCGGCCCTTAACTGGGCATCTGCACCTCGTTGTACACGTCTGTCCCCTCGGTCTCCTCAAAGGTTGGCACAACATCATCTGCATCCAGCTGCAGAGAGGAGAGGGAGTGAGGGGGACAGGGATGGGGACAAGGAGGGGGAGGGGGACAGGGATAGGGATGGGGACAGGGTGGGAGATGAGGGTGTGGATGGGGAAGGACAGGAACAGGGGCAGGATTGAGGACAGAGAGCGATGGGGACAAAGGCTGGGGTAGGGATGGGAATAGGGGCAGGAATGAGGCTTGAGGCAGGGATTGGGGTGGGGAGAGGAATGGGGCAGGGACAGGGTGAGGTTGGGAAGGAGGGATACAGAGGAGGGCAGGGATGGGGACAGGGATGAGGCTGGATATGCAGATGGGGCTGGGGACAGGGATGGGGCTGGGGACAGGGATGGAGATGGGAACACACACGGAGGTGATCACGGGGACAGGGATGAGAATGAGGAAGGGGATGGGAAGGGATGGGGATGAGGATGGGGACACGAGCAGGGACAAAGATGGTGCTGGAGACAGTGATGGGGAAACATATTGAGGCTGGGGACAGGTTTGGGGATGGACACCAGGGCCAGCAGAGGGACAGGGACAGCACAGCGGTGGCTCCCAGCCCATGCCAGAGCTACATACACATTTGAGTTCCACGTCCCTGAAGATCCTGGGGAATAGGAAGCGCCTCAGGATCACGATGAGGATGAGGACAGCGGGCAGTGCCAGAGAGGCTGGGCTGGACTTCACTGCCCACAGCGCCACAAGGAAGATGATTTGGGTGAAGGTGAAAAGGTGCATCCGCCAAGTCTTCACCTGTGGGACGAGGAGACCAGGACTGAGGACAGGGCCAGCATCCCACACCCTTCCCGGGGTGGTGGGTGCTGAGAGGGGGCAGGACCAGTGGCACAAAGAGTCCAGTGAAGGTCAGCACTGAAGGAGGAGGCTCTTTGGGGAGCCCCAAGCGATTGCAGGGGTGCAACAGCCCAGGACACCCCAAACCCACGGCCACCCATCGGGGTGACACAGGGCGCACTCACCCGGGTGATGTAGGGCTCATCGGGGTGGTACTTGGGGGGCATCAGCAGGAGCAGGATGCGGTCGAAGAGCTGGATGCCAAAGAGGGACGTGACCCCCATGTAGAGGAAGATGCCAAAGAGCACGGCCAGCGGGATGTGCCTCAGGATGGGCTCCATGAAGATGGAGACGCCTGCGGTGGAGAAGGAGAGGTTGGGGAGAGCGTGTGGGGACCTCCAACCCTCACTGCCCGTTTGGGGGGGGCACATCCCCAGCTCACCCATGAGCACGGCCACCAACAAGCCGCTGATGCGCTGCTCCTTGACCTCTACGATCTGGGATTTCCCTCCGGAGGAGGGGGCCTTGCTCATAACGGTGAGGGCGTTGGCATGGGTGATGGTGCGGATGGTGGTGGCAGTGAGCCAGGGCATCCCGAAAAGGGCCGCCAGCCCCCCCATGGCCACGATCAGCAGCAGGTCCAGGTGGAAGCCACTGCCTTTCACCATCTTCCTCTCGGGCTTGCTGACGATGAGGCTGGAGGGGACACAGGGGACGAGTTGGTGTCACAGCACCCACCCTCCATCCCTGTTCCACCGGGCACCCCACAGCCCTCCCCCACCCCCATCCTCACGTGGTGATCTGCGTCTCGAGGAAGATGAGGATGAAGACCAGGAAGGCGGGCACCACGGAGGCGAACATCATCCAGATGGGGAATTCCTTTTGCAGCCCCATGGGTGAGATAAACCAGCCCCGGGCGGACGAGTTGGTGACTTGCAGCCCGTCAGGGACCTTCAGTTTCTGGATGGGAGCAGAGATGGGGGAGTGAGGAGTCAGGGCACAGGGATGGGCACCCAGCTCCATGTCCCCGTGCTGGGGACACCTGTCCCCTCCCAGCCCTGCCCTCTCAGACCTGGGTGTAGGTGTCCATGATGAAGTAGTCAGCCAGGGTCATGATGCAGATGGAAATGGGCACCCCGAAGTCCCCGATCAAGCGCCGGACCTGCGGGGACATGGTGACCACATTAAACCAGTGTGACCCTCCCAGCCCTGGGGGTCCCCCGCACCGTGTCCTCTGCAGGAACATGCAGTGACTTCATGGATCTCATGGGTGCAGTGAGGGGGGGCGATGCCACCGTGTCCCCCCCACCCTCACCTTGCCAGGCAGGAAGGAGCTGTTCTTGAACATGCGGAGGAAGAAGGCCAGGAAGAAGGTGCCAGCCATGAGGATGAGGGACAGCAGGGCTGTGTTGGGCTGCGGCTTGTCGTACGAGAGGGAATCCTCGTACTGTGACTTCAGGGGGTGTTGCTTGAAAATCTGGAGTGGGAAGGGGAGATAGTGAGTGAGAACGGGGATGGGGGATCCCCCTGCACCTCTCCTGCCATGCTGGGAGCACTGGGGCACTGTCCTGGTGGGTGCAGGATGTGTGACCCATGGAATAGTTACGGTTGGAAGGGACCTCATGAACTGGGAAACTTCTGGCAAAGGGGAGAAAACACCAGGAGATGGGCTCCATCCCTCACCTGCATCCCACTGTTTCTATGGAAACCCAGGAGATAACCACAATCTGCAGCTCCCCCCTCCCTTCCCTGCCATGGGACCCCCACGCTCCTCACCATGACCAGCTTGGAGAAGGTCTCGAAGATGAAGATGAGGGAGATGAGGAAGGAGAAGATCTCCTGGGTGTAGCGGGTCAGGAAGCGCACCATGAAGCTACCCTCGGCCGCCACCACCACCACCACCAGCAGGATCATCCAGAAGCCAATCCAGACCCGGCCCACAATGTATTCCATGTCATTGGCCGTGCAAAACTGGGGAGTCACAGGACACAGCCCCGTCAGCCTCTCACAGCCCCATGGCACAGGCACCCAGGTGGGTTGGACCCCTCCCACAGTGACCCCACAAACGGGAATAGTGGCAGGACCCTCCACAGGATCACCCACCCGGCAGCACCCACGTGGTGCCATCCATGTGGGGACATGCATCTCACATCACCCCTGGGCCATCACACAGGTGGCAACACCCCTGGGACCCCTCCCTTGTGCCATCCCACCAGTGCCATCCCCCTCTGTGGCACCCCCACTGTGCCATTCCCCCACGCAGCAGCACCCCGCGCCTCTGCCAGGGCTGGTGGGGACACGCCAAACCCACCACGGGGACACTGGTGGTGGGTGGGGGGCAGGGAGGGGCACACGGAGGTACCCACCCCAAAGAAAGCTTCCTCAAAGACAAGCAGGGGTCCCGAGAAGCCGACGACGAGGAGGGGCTGGGCGCTGAGGAAGCTGAAGATCACACACTGCGCCGCGGTGGAGAGCAGCAGCTCCGACACCCCTATCATGCCCTTGGTCTTCTCACCTGACGGGGAGCAGAGCTGGTGGGTGCTGGGGTGGGTGACACAGCGCCGTGCCCCCACCACCCCACACCCCTCAGCACCGGGATTGCAGGGTGTGTAACCCCCCCTGGATCATCCCCAATGAAGGCACCACCCAGCCGTGGGGACATCCCCGTCCCCTGGCGTGTCCCCCAGCCCGTCCCCTCCATTACTCAGCAAGCCGCCGAAGGTGATAGCAGGTGTCAGCGCCGCGAAGTAGATGAAGATGATAGCGGCCAGGCACTGGGGGTTCAGGGCGTCCTTGATGTCGCTGAGGTATTTGGGGTACCGGCGGCGGATGTCCCTCACCAGCCCCCCGAAAGGCCGCCCCGTCCTGCTCAGGGGGTCGTCGTCGTCCTTCCCCTCTCTGTCCAGCCCTGGGGACACACCAGGTGGCCATGGGGGGGATCCCGTGTGCAAGGGGGGGTGTCCCGCCTGCCACGGGCACAGGGGATTTCAGGGGGTGCGGGGTGGTCTGTGCCATACCCGGCTCTTTTGGTAACACCAGACCGGTGGATGGTTTCTTCAGGGGCTGGTAGCGCCGGCGGAGGAGTTCGCACTGCAGCGGGACCAGCTCACGGAGCAGCTGCTCATTGGGGCTCTCGATGGGTGGCAGGACAATGCTGGCCTCCAGGAAATCCTCCACGCCCTTCACCAGGTCCCCTCGGCTCTCGGCCAGGTAGGCGTCCAGGCGGAACACCTGTGGGGTGGCCCAGGGGTGGGTGCTCCTGCCCGGCCCCGGGGAGTCCCCGTGGGGAGGGGGTGTCGTGGGGACATGGGGGCACGGGGCAATAAGGAGGGAGATGGGGACACAGCNTGGGAGATGGGGGGGACAAGGGGACATGGGACAACAGGGGCATGGGGAGATGGGGATGAGGTGGGAGATGGGACGTAGGAACTTGAGGACAGTGGGCGTGAGACCACAGGGGCATTAGGACATGGGGATAAGGCGGGAGATGGGGACAAAAAGGCTTGGGGACAGGGGGATACGGGGGGACATGAGAACATGGGATTTGGGAAGGCGGCATGGGGATAAGGGGTCACATGGGACCACAGGGGTGGGCACAGGAAATTGGGGACAGGGGGTGTGGAACCACAGGGACATGTGGACATGGGGATAAAGTGGGAGATTTGGGAACGAGGGCTTGGGGACAGGGGCATGGAGGGAGCACAGGGACATGTCTTTATGGATATGTTGGGACAAAGGGAAACTTTGATCTCGGAGACATGGGCACAGGCGCATGGGGGACAAGGGGACACAGTGGCGTGGGGAGCTGTACCGTCTCAGACATCATGGTGGCGATGGCACGGCCCATCTCGTGGTAGCTCATGTGGGGGCTGTCGGGGCCCAGCACCACGAAGAGGAAGCGGACGGGGAGGGACACATTGAGGACACCGTCCAGTGTCACCGCGTCCTTCAGGCGAATGAAGGCCACCGTTGGCTGCTCCAGGAAGGCTGCATGGCCTGGGGGTAGGATGGGATGGGATGGGATGGGATGGGATGGGATGGGACAGGGGTCATGGGGGACCAGGCACAGGGAGCGCAGAGACTTGGGGACATTGGAACATGGGGACATCAGGTGTGGAAACAAGGTGACATGTAGGATTGAGGATGTGGGGGGACAAAGAGAGTGGGATGGGGGCACAAAGGCATGAGGACACTGAGGCACAGGGGACATGAGGGACACGGGGACACGGGGACACAGGGATAGATAGGCATGGGAGTACAGGCACATCAGAGCATGGGGGCATGGGGAAACACAGATAGGTGGGCATGGGAATACAGGGATCTTGGGACACAGGGGACATACAGACGCGAGGACATGGGGAGATGGGACATGAGGACGAAGGACATGGGGAGAGGGACCCTGAGAGCAGCACTGAGCAGCAGCAGCAGCAGCAGGTGGCGGCGAGAGCTGAGGACTGGGAGAGGCAAAAAAGGTGCCAGAAAGGCGGCACGTGAGCGAGCACANAGTGTCCCCCACCATTCCCTGTGTGGCCCCCTCTGCACAAGCGTGTGTGTGCAACTGGTGTGTGCACCTGTGTACCAAGGTGCGCCTGTGTACCTTGGGTGCACCTCCCACTCCCAGCCCCGCACCCCA
>WEKX01024174.1:479048-489742 GCA_013390025.1 Pitta sordida | reverse complement strand
TGGGGACCCCCGTGCGGGTGGGGGGCCCAGGAAGTGACGTCAGGGCCCCGCTCCAAGCGGCGGCGATGGGGGATGAAGGATGGAGGATGAGGGTTGTCATGGAGACGCCCGGCTGGACCGGGAGCGGAGGGGTAGGGATGAGATGGGGGGCAAGGCGGGGACTGGTGGTCCCTGCAGTGGCAGAGGCCCCCCGGGCGGGGTGAGGAGCTGCTGGTGTTCGAGTGCCCGAGCCTGGCCCAGGGCTGGGGGGCACCGAGGTTTGGAATCCCCTGCCAGGGACCCCTGGGCTCCTCACCGTGGCGCAGGGCAGCTCCAGGCCCCTCTGTCACGACATGGTGACCCACCCGGATCTCTTTGCCAGGGCACAGGCCACCATCAGACCCCCTGTCATGACATGGGAACCCCCTGCATCTCCTCATCATGACATGGGGAGGGCAGCTCCAAACACCACTGTGATGACATGGGGACCTCCAGGCTCCTCACCATGGCACAAGGCACCTCCAGACCCTTTGAATTTCCTCAACACAGGGCAGCTCCAGACCCTGCTGTCGTGACATGGAGACCCCCTGAATCTCCTCCCCATGGCACAGGGCACCTCCAGACCCCTCTGCCACAATGAATCCCCCTCCACCCGCTGTCACAGAGTTCCCTGGTCAGCTGTGACCCATAGATGGGGTGATGCCCTCCAAGAAAACACCTGCCCCGTCCCACCCTGTCCCACCCTGTCCCGCCGTGTTCCGTGTCCTCGGCATCGCTGCGCTGGGAGCACGAGCGGCCGGGAGGAAGGGGAAACCATCACCGCCCGCGCACGGCCGGGGAGGAAGGGCCCTTTGTTCGCCCTTCCTGGCCACTTGCTCAGCGGGGAGTGGCAGCCGCCCCTCGGGGTCCCCAGGGACGTGGGGACACGGGGGTCAGCGAGGCACAGCCCAGCCCGACGCCCTCTTCCCGCTGCCGGGAGCAGGAGCCAACAGCTGGAAAAGTGCTTTGCTCTGGTGTTAAAACCTCCCTCGTGCCAGGTGGGGGGCGGTGGGGTGTCTGTCCCCTCCCACCCCTGACACCCGTTCCCTCTCGCCAGGTTCTCAGTGAAGACCCTTCTGGAGAAGTACACGGCGGATCCCATCGATGACTCCTCCGAGGAGTTCGTCAACTTCGCCGCCATCCTCGAGCAGATCCTCAGCCACCGCTTCAAAGGTGAGGGTGGCCCCCCGTCCCCATCCCTGTGCCCCGCGGTGGAAGGGGATGCGTGTGCTGGCACCAGGGAGCACATCTAGGCTCTGTCAGGGACTTTGCTGGCACAGCAGCCCCCGACCGCAGCCCCTCGGTGCCCTCAGGCCCCGTCAGCTGGTTCAGCTCCGATGGGCAGCGCGGGTTTTGGGATTACATCCGCCTGGCCTGCAGCAAGGTGCCCAACAACTGTGTCAGCAGCATCGAGAACATGGAGAACATCAGCACCTCCAGGGCCAAGGTCAGGAAGGTGCCAGCCCCAGCCCTGTCCCTGCCTGCCTGGCTGTCCCCGTCCCCATTCCTGTTCTTGCCCCTGTTTCCGTTCACACCCTGCCTTGCAGGGCCGGGCCTGGATCCGCGTGGCGCTGATGGAGAAGCGCATGTCCGAGTACATCTCCACGGCCCTGAGGGACACACGGACCACCAGGTGAGCTGCCCGTGGATGCACCTGCCCCGAGGGTGGGCTCCATGTGCCAGGGTGGGCTCCATGTGCCAGGGTGGGCTCTGGGGGGCTGGGTGGGGGCACATCCAGCCGCGTGTCTCCCCGCAGGCGGTTTTACGATGACGGGGCCATCATGCTGCGGGAGGAGTCCACGGTGCTCACAGGGATGCTCATCGGGCTCAGCGCCATCGACTTCAGGTAGGGACGGGTGACACGGTGGGACACGGCCCCCGACTGACCCCTCTGGGGTTCCCTGACCCGCTGCTCCTTCTGCTGTCGCTGCTGCTCAGCTTCTGCCTGAAGGGAGAGGTGATGGATGGTAAAACACCCGTGGTCATCGACTACACACCCTACCTGAAGTTCACACAGAGGTAAGAGCTGAGGGTGGGTTTGGGGGGACTTTATGGTCCTCACACCCCCGAGTATTTTGGGAGGATCTTAGGGGGTCACTGTTGAGTTTTGGAGAGCAGCAGGACCCACTTGCACTTGCAGGTGTTGGGAGTCTGGGGGATCCCTTGGTGGGTTTTTGGGGGTCTCTGGGTCCCTTGGTGTGTTTTGTCTCTCCCCTGGCCACACCAGTGGGGGTCCCTGAACGTGTGGCAGCCCCTGGTGAGCCCCTGTGCCCCCCAGCTACGACTACCTGAGCGAGGAGGAGGAGCGGGGCAGCGTGGAGAGCAGCACGAGCGAGGACAGCTCACCCGAGCACCCCTACCTGCCCCTGGTCACTGATGAGGACAGCTGGTACAACAAGTGGCGCAAGATGGAGCAGAAATTCCGCATTGTTTATGCCCAAAAGGTACCAGGAGCTGGGATGGGGCTGTCAAGGTGTCGACCCCCCCCGGAATGCTCCAGCCTGGAGCATCCCCACTCCCACAGCCCAGTGGTACTGGCAGCCCTTCATCCCTCTGCTGTGGTGACCCAGCCCTCTTGTCACCCTGGGTGGTGCTGGGGACGCTGTGGTGGCAGCAGGGTGACAGTGGCCTCACGCAGGGGTACCTGGAGGAGCTGGTCCGGCTGCGGGAGTCGCAGCTGAAGGACCTGGAGGCGGAGAACAAGCGGCTGAAGCTGCGGCTGGAGGAGGTGATGGTGCAGAACCAGCTGGAGAAGAGGGAGCTGGAGGGCGTCATCCTGGAGCTGCAGGAGCAGCTGTGAGTGGGGACTGTCACTGCTGCCAGGAGGGCTCGAGGTGCCTCACGGGCTGTGGGAGGGTCTGCAGTGCCAGGGTGAGGGGTGATCCCTGGCACCCCATACACCCTGTGGGGTGTGATGGGTGGGGGTTCCCAGGGACTGGGTGTCCTGCATTCCCTGTGGAACACAGTGGGCCCCCAGTGTCTGTCCTGCGGGATGTGAAGGGTAACAGGCCCCCAGTGCCCAGGTGCCCACAGAATGGGGAGGGTCCCCAGTGTCCCACTGACCCCATGGGATGTGGGGGGTCCCCAAAGCTCCATATACCCCATGGGATATGGTGGGTGGCAGGTCCCCAATACCCAGGCACCACATCAGGCCCATGGGACATGGAGGGCCCCCAGTGCCCCACACGTCCCGTGGGCCGTGTCACCCGGCAGGTCCCCGGCTCTGGTGGCCGTGCCAGGTGCTGAGCACCCGCCTTTGCCGCAGGACGGGGCTGATCCCCTGCGAGAACCCGCAGCTGGCCCAGCTCTCCAAGGAGATGGTGACACCCCTGGTCAACCAGTGGCCCTCGCTGGGGACCCTCAACGGCAACGAGAGCGGCTCAGACAGCAAACTGTACAGGAGGTAACACCCCAGAGGGACAGAGCTGCCCTGACCTGTGCCCAGCACCCTGCCCCAACCTGCACCCAGCACCCTGCTCTGCCCCGGGGGATCTCATGGGACAGGGAGAAGGGCTGTCCCAGCCCCTGGAGGGCTCAGTGCTGTCCCTCCACAGGCACAGCTTCGTGAGCACCGACCAGCTCTCGGCCGAGAACAGCCTCAGCTCCGACTCCCAGCGCCTGGGCGAGGGCAAGCGCGAGGGCGAGCCCTGGGGGCCCTTGGGTAAGACACCCCCACCCACCACAGGGTGCCCCACGGGCCTCTGTGTGTCCCCCTGCACGCACCCAGGCGTCTGGACCCCCACAACAGTCCCATCCTCGTGCCAGGGGTGCTGTCCTAGCAGTGCAGGGACACCCAGGTCCTTCCCAGAGAGGTGGTCCCCCCGCAGTGGCAGGGCTGGGGTGAGAGGCCGTAGTCCCCCCAACACCCCTCTCTGCCCGCAGGGAAGGACCCCACGCCCTCCATGCTGGGGCTCTGCGGCTCCCTGGCCTCCCTGCCCAGCTGCAAGTCCCTGGCCAGCCTCAAGTCCAACGAGTGCCTGGTGAGCGACAGCACGGAAGCCAGCCCGACCCGCAGCCCCAGCTGAGACCCCCGGGCCCCTCGCCGCCCCCAGGCCCGGCCGCCTGGCCCAGCGTCGCGGCGCAGGACTGAGCTCGACCCCCCTCAGCACTTCGGAACCGACGAGGGACTCGCCGAACCCACGGGGGAGGCTGGGGACAGGCATCCCCCTCCCCATCTTGACACCCCAACCCCGGCTGCACCTCCGACCCCCAGCCTGGACCCTGGCTGGAGACATGGACCTTGTTGGGATGGGGGACGCTGGAACCAGGCGAGCTGGGGGTGGGAGGGATGAACTGTGCAATGAGGTGGGGGGGACACTGGGAGGGGCGGCTGATGGGGAGCAAGTGGGGCTCAGGGCCAGGCCCCCTCTAGGGGCAAGGGTCTGGGCACAGCCCTGCTGTCGGTCCTGCTCAGCCCTTGGTGCCCACCTGGCCTCCCCTGGACCCCCTGAACTGTCGGGGGCTGCCTGTCCCCCACTTTGGGGACCAGCCGTCCCTCCTCGCAGCAGCATCCCCACTGCAGGGGATGGACTCCCCTTTCCCCTCCCCAGCCTCACCCAGGTTTGGGGTTGTTTTGGGTGGATTTTGGTTTTTATTTCAGCCCCATCTGCCTTGTTGGAGCAAAAGGAATCAATAAACGCAGCAAGCAGAGCTGGCCTGTCACACCCCCCCCCTTGTGAGAGACAGGCCCCTCATGCCCCCCTCCACGTGGCCCAGGCAGAGATGCTGGGGAGGGGCCTGTGAGTCCCTTTGTGACACATCCCAGGGTTGGCTGCACCCAGGGATACCCAGGGAGGGGGCAAACCCTGCCCCAGCAGCAGTGGGGTGCTGGGGTCCCCTTACCCTGGTGGGTGACAGTACCACACCCACATCAACAGGGACATGGATGCCACACCTGGGGCTGGATGTCAGACACCCCCAGCACACAGGGAAATCTTTCCACTGAGAGATAATTTTTTCTTTTATTTAAGAAAATAAGGAACTCCTCCCCGAGTCCCAGGGAAAGAGGAGGGGGGGCAGTGCCCAGAGAGCTGGGGCAGGCCCTCTCAGTGAAGGGACAAGGCAGGGGGTGCCACAGTGTCCCCCAGTCCCCTCGGAGCAGCAGCGAGGTCTATCCCCACACAGGGTCCACCAGACCCAGGGTCTGGCAGGGGACAGGGACAGGATGAGTGGGAGGAGAGGTCTGGAGGCAGGGAGAGGGTCCTGCCACGTCCCCATGCAGAGGCAGCGGGGGGGGGCTGTGCGTGAGTGACGGCAGGAGGGGCAGAGCAGGGCGGGGGGGCCCGGGCAGGCAGAGAACCCCCGAGGTTTGTTCCTCACCAGAGCCCCAGCTCCCATCTCCTGCCAGGCCAAGTCTCCTGGGACACCCCATCCTTGCCAGAGTGTCCGTGAATCCAGCAGCAGCATCTGTCCAGCCTCAAGGGATGAGTGTGGGGGGCTTCATGTCCCCCCCAGTGTCACAGCAGCAGGCACAGATGTCCCTCAGAGGGGCTGGGATGGGGAGTGGGGCCGGGCTGGCTCTGGCTCCATGTGGAGGAGGCAGAGCACAGGACGAAGGCACTTGGGCTCTGCACAGCCGAGTGCGGATCGCCGCTCCCGGGACACCCGGCCAGAGCAGGGCTGGCACTGTCCCCTGGGCACGGCCACATCCAGCCCTGCCCCAGCCCCTTCACAACCCTGGCAGCCGCCGCTCCTGGTTCAGCTTCTGGAAGAAGGTCTTGCCGAATTCGTAGGTGCTGATCATGATGGCGCAGGCAGGTGCCACCTTGATGACACGGGGCAGGAAGCCTGAAAGGACAGTGCCATGAGCCCTGGGGTGACACCAGGGCACCTGGAGCCCCTGTCTGGGGCCAGGGCATGTCCTCACCTGCAAACAGTCCCCGGGTGCCAGACTCAGCACGGATCCGTTGCATGAGCAGCCAGGTGGAGGAAGGCTTGGAGGCCGAGACTGTGGGGAGAGAGGAGCGGGTGAGGGTCCAGGGATGCCCATGGGGACTCCTGGCTGTCCCCTCACGCACCTTCCCAGAGCCCGCCCCTCACCTGGGTGCACCTCACTGTCTCCCAGCTCGATCTGCCGCTGGGTTTTGACCACGTCGAAGGGCAGCGTCAGCACTGCGGCCACCTGTGGGGTTGGCACCGGGCAGTGAGCCTGGACCTGGTGACACCTCGGCTGTCACCTCCCTGTGCCATCCCACCCTGAGCGAGCCCCAGCGCCCCAAACTCACCGTGCCAGAGATGGCCCCGGATGTGAAGCTGACCATGAACGTGGCCTCGTCCAGCCAGGCCTGTCTGCAGAGCCACGTCCTCACCAGCTCGTAGTTGAACCAGTACAGAGCTGGGGGGAGAGGGGACACCAGTGCCAGGACTGGACACACCAATCCCGCCCACCCCGCACAGGCCCTTGTCCCCTGCCATACCCAGTGCCACCGCAGCCATACCTGAGAAGGGGACGTCCCGCAGCACGGTGGGTCCCCAGCCTCTCCAGAGGGACAGCCAGCCGTCCTGTGCCACAGAGGACTGGATGCAGAGGCCCAGCTCGCGGTAGCTGAGCTGCCGGGACTGCATCTTGGTGCGGATCAGCTCCAAGGGGCTGATGACGGTCACGGCACCCACTGCAACGGAGGAGACATCAGGAATCAGTTTTGTCCATTCTGGAGCCACCAGCACCGTGCTCGGAGAGCCAGGTGCCAAAAGTGGGCACCAAGACTTGCCACGCTCTGCTGGCACCACAGGGTGGGCACAGGGAGAGCCCCAGAGAGGAGGGGTACTCACACCTGGCGAGGGCCCCGGCCAGCAAGGGGATGTGGTGGCCCCGGCTGCCCGTCCGGGCGTGCAGGTAGTCCCGGAGCTGGTCGTAGGTGGTGAAGTAAATGACTGTGGCTGGCACAGCCATGACCCTGGGAGGAGGAGGAGGAGGGGTGTGAGGGGCATATGCCCTCGCTGGGGGCTGGTAGGGGGCTTGGGGCAAGTGTCAGCAGACTCACAGGGTGGGGGGCAAGCCACTCCACAGAGACCTGATGCCCTCATAGCGTGTGATCTTCACAAAGGCATCCTGGGGAGAGAGCAGAGCATGGGGGAGAGGTGTTAGAGGGGGCAGACAGGCAGATACCTGCCCAGCAAACAGCCCAGCATCCTCTGGGACAGGGAGGCCCCTGGCCCACCCTGCCTGTGCCTGCAGCCCCTACCAGTGTGCCGGTGAAGTGGGTGGGGGCCTTGTACCAGGCGGTGCAGCCGTTGCCGTTCTGGCACACGTACAGGTGGTCCATGAGCCCATTGCAGTAGAGGAAACACTTCCCTAAGGCAGGAGGAAAGATCATCACTGTTAGACAAGAGACCCTTCCCCTCTGCCCCATGCCCAGCCCATCTGATCCCAAAGCCTTCCTTCCAGGAAAGAGCCAAACCCTCAGTGCTTGAGATCAGTGGGGACCAGCCCCAGCACCAGGCCAGGAGAGGGACAACCCTCCAGCACGGGTCTGACTATGGCCAGAGCCACAAGGAGGGAGGCACTCAGCTCCAGGGTAGGGATGGGGGCACTGCCAGCAGCAGAAGGTTTATGCCTCACTTGGCCTCTGCTCTGCTGCCCTGGCACAGTGGGGACACCAGTGTGGCCCCTCCACAGTGCTCCCAAGCCAGGCAGAGGGACACCAGGAGTGGAGATTCAGAGGGATCCAACAGGACAGAGGGGGAACACAGACAGCCAGGCCTGTTGCACAACAGACCCCCAGCAGACCCCACAGACACGGCACAGCCCCAAAGCAGGGCTGCAGGAGCAGCCTGGGCTGGGGACAACGGCCGTCCCCACGCCACAGGGATGTCCCTACAGACAGAGGAGCCCGAGCCGCCACCAGTGGAGAAGCAAACTGGAATCAAGGCTTGGGAAAGCGAAGCCACTGGCAGTAGGAGCTGCCCAGAGCCCCTGGGCGTACTCACATGTGGCTGGTTGAGCGCCCCAGGGCACTGACTGCGCTGGCAACGCTGAAACACACAACGGGGACACACTGAGCGATGGCACGGGGACATGCCACCTCCCAGGGCTGGGGCACGTGTGTGTCCTGCAGCTCTGAGCTGGGCAGTGGGAGAGCTCTGTGGGTGAGGGGGCTGGGTGCCTCCACAGCTACTTCCCAAGCAGACCCTACTGTCACCACACCAGTCCCCGAGGCCCAGCCCGCTGACCCCACAGGAAGGGGGCAGAGCCCATGGGGAGCAGTGTGGAGACTGGAACAAAGGCACTGGGGGACAGTGAGCAGCTGGAGCAGGCTGAGCCCCTCTGCCCTGCTCCCCAGGGGGCTGCTGGGCACAGCACTGAGCCCCCCAGCACCAGGCTGTGGAGGGGGAAGGACAGAGCCAAGCACAAGCCCAGCTCCCCCAGCAAGGCCCCCTGAGCTCTTCAGGACAAGGGGCCCATGGTAACCTGCCACCTCACGATGGCCCCACGCTCCAAGCCAAGACACCGCTGCCACCGGCTCTGCCAAGCCAGACATCCCCATGGGCTGGAGCCCCCCGCCCATCCCAGCCGGGGTTACCTTTGGAGAACGGGGTCCTCTGGGCCTGCAGCCGGATCTTCACCACGTCCAGCGGCGTCACTGGAATGACACCACCCTTTAGCCATGACACCCCTGTGCCAGCCCCCACCCCGGCACCCACCCCACAGTGCTCACCAAAGAGAGAAGTGAGGATGGCGCCTGTCCCCGAGGCCAGCATCTGCTGCAGTGGCGTGATGCCCACGCCGGGGCTCGGTGACGTCGTCTCAGCCATGGCACTGTCCCCCTGCAACGCACAGAGGGGGATGCTCAAGGCTGGGGGGGGGTCCCTGGCTCCCCTGGGAGCCCCTCCAGCATCCCCACCCCAGTGGAGCGATGACAGTGTCCCACCTCAGCCATGCTATCTGCACAGCACAGGGCAGGCGAGGGCCCCCCATAATCGTGGTGCCCCGGGAGGGGGGGGGACAGGGACCTGCTCCTGGGGCCGGCCCAGCCCCGATAACACCACCTTGGCCTCACGCTGGCAGCAGGCCCAGCCTGGCTGGAGAGGTGGGGACAATCCAGCCTTCCATGTCCTTGGGGAGGGAGGACTGTCTCCTCCCCGTGCTTGGAAAATTAAGGGCAGGAAGCAACAAAGTCCAAAGACCAGCCCTGGCTGGGGAGGCAGCAGAGCCTGGTGCACCCACGGGGGGACACCATCCCCCTTACGGCCTTGCAACAAGTGCCCAAAAAAGGGTTTAGGTATCCCGAACCTTCTGCCTGATCTCCCAGGGCTTGGCAAGGCTGCAGCCCCCGGAGCTGATGTGCTGCTCTCGGGCAGCAGGGATACTGCACCCTTCCCGGGGAGGAGGCAGAGAATCCAATCAACCCCCTGCGTGCTCAGCTACTTCATCATGTCACAGGCCAGGGATGATCCTCTCCACAGGACAGGGTCATGGCAGGAGGGCTTCCAGGCCTTGGGAACCCACAGGCATTTTTAAAGCCAGAGAATGCAGCAAAAAACCTTCACCATCTGACTCAGCAATTTGCAAGGTCAGAGGAGTCATAAATCTCCTCTCGGTTATGGGCTCAGGAATTGTCGGGTGCCCAAGGCTGCAAGTCAGGACAGGTCTGTCCTGAACCCACACGTCCCAACCCCACCAGGAGAGCTGGTTGTGCCCTGGGACTCGGCCCCACCAGGAGCTGGGTCTGTCCTGAAACCACACACACACACCTGTCCCACCAGGAGAGCTGGGCCTGTCCCAGCACTGCACGTGCCAGCCCCGCTAAATCTGGGTTTATCCTGGCACCACACACAGTCCTAAGCCCACACGTGTCAATCCCACTGGGAGAGCCGGGTCTGTCCCCACCCTCAGGGTCCATCCTGGCACCACGGACGCTCAGCCCCACTGGCAGCTGGATTTATCCCAGCACGTCACACACACACCAGCCCCACTGGGAGCCGACTGGTTTGGGCACAGGTCCCAGTGTGCCCAGCACGGGCCACCGGCGTGGCACACACCCTACTGACCCCACAGCCATTGCAAAACCCTGCCGTGGGTGCTGCCTCTGGATTCTTTGCCCCGATCCAGCCCTTTGTGCTCAGCCTTACGCAAGCCGGGGGAAATCTCTCGCTCCCAGCCCTGCAGCGCCTGATAAACTCCCTGTTTGGACGTGACATGCCCCGACACAGCCCCTGTCTCGGTGCTGGGGGAGTGGGGCACCTCCAGGGCATCCCAGCTGTACCCAAGCTCCTTTCTCAGCTGGGAGCTGCTCCCTTGTCCATCCAGGATAAAATAAGCCCCTAAACTCAGGGCGCAGAGTCCCCCCTCAGCCTGGAGCCGGGGCTGGGTGCGGCGTGGTGATGATTGGGACAAAAAGGGGGAAAAGACAAATACACTTTAAGAGACTCAGTGCAAAAGATTCTCAGGGACAGGGCGCTGTGGGGAGCTCAGGGGGCTCTTCCTGCACTGGCAGGGCCCGGCTGGGCACTCCAGCCCTGAGCCAGAGAGAGATCCTGCTGCAGATCCCTCGTCCCTCCCCAGCCCTTGGGCTGCTCCAGCCTGGGGGATGTGAAGCTGGATCCCCCCAGTCCGTCCCTGGGGGTGCCCAGAAAGCCCCAGGGGCTCATCAAGCTGGGGGACAAACTGCGCTCCCCGGGAACAGGGGACGGAGCTGCCGCACTGCCCGGGCAGGGCAACCTCTCCTGCCTGGAGT
>WEKX01024174.1:430075-471407 GCA_013390025.1 Pitta sordida | reverse complement strand
GGGGGGGGGGAAGAAGCCTTATTGAGGTCACGGCACCCCGGCTTTGTTGCTCCCCCCGGGTGGTTTTTAACGTGAAGGAGGTGGGTCCCATCCTGGCGTGTCCCGGTGGTTTCCAGCCGGGATGGGATGGGGATGCTGGTGCCCAGCCCCGTGTAGGTTCGGGGCCGGGGGTGGTGCTGCTTGGTGTAACTGGTGGTCGCTGGGTGTGCATTGCACCTCCCCAGCCATCCCAGTGCCGCGCTGGGATCGTCCCCCTTGTCCCTTCCTTCTTCTTCTTCCCGTGCTGCCTCTTCTTTCTTGTCCCCAAATCCCACCAGGCAGGGCGTGGGGCTTGCCCTGCTTCCCGAATTTTTCCTTTTTTGTTTTTTTTTTAACCTGTAGTTGTTGGGTATTTCTTTGTTTTAAGTCTGACTTGGGTGGGAAAAGGGAAGTTTCCTCGCCAGGTGTTCCCTGGATGGCGCATCTTGCCCTCCTGCCTCGGGGCAATTAAACCTGCGAGGAGCTAAACCAGCTCATTTCAGGTGAGGGATGGATGGAGGTTTCTCCCTGCATCCCCGTCTCCCCCATGAGCACAAGGGAGGATTCGATTTTTCCTGTTTTGTTCTTCTTTTTTTATTTTTTAACACCTGGAGACGCAATCCTGTTGTCGCTGCCATCACTTTAAAGGGAGTTTCTCCATCCATTTGCTGTGGCAGCACCAAGCGAGGTGCAGCTCCATTTGCAGCGAGAGGCTGGTCTTGCCTGGAAACGGGGCTGGCTGGAAGGAGCAGCTGAGATGAGCTAAGCTGTCGCTGCCACGATTTGTATGCAGCGTGTTCCCGACCTTCCCCGGCGTGGATCTGGGCTGATGCTGGATGCATGTCCGAATCAGTGGAACAAAATTCACTATACTGAGAATCATTAGTTTGTTCTGTCCTGCAGTGGCTGCCTGTTTATGGCCGCTGAAGGGGTTTGGGCTTTGCTTGCTCTAAACCACAGATTTGGGGGTGTTTAATGGTTTTCCTCATGTGGTTCGATTTTTTTTATTTTTGGCATTTTTTCCCTCAAAGTGGTCGATCAAACCAGGTCTCAGTTGGGCGTTTGCAGGCTGAACTTGAGGGAAGGAAAATCAAAACCTTGTTCTCTCTAGGGGTGAGAAATCGTCTAACCCAGTTGCGCTTTTGTTCCCTCTCGATGTGCAGAATGCTTGTGTTTTACCCCAAGGTGTGCAGCTTAGGAAGAAAAGCAAAGTGCTGGCTGATTTACTGACAGCATGCAGAGGTTTTGGGCATGGAATCATGGAGTGGTTTGGGGTGGAAGGGACCTCAGAGCTCATCCCAGTCCCACCTGCTGCCACGCACAGGGACACCTTCCTCAATCCCAGGTTGCTCCAACCTGGCCTTGGGCACTTCCAGGGGTGGAGCAGCCACGGGCGGATAATTCACACCTGCGTTGCGTTTGCTCATTCTTTGGAATGAGGTGCAGGTGGGGGTTTGTTTTTTTGAGATCCTGTCTCTGGTGCTCTGGGGAAAAGTGATGCCCACCTCACAGATGGCATCACAGATCAGATTGGGATGTTTATCCTCCATCAGCTGGGATTAACCCAGGACAGAAGTGATGGGACCTCTGTGGGGAGCTCCCATGAGCAAGAGATGGGCCCAGTCCCTGTGGGTGACAAGTGCAATAGTTTCTGTGTCCCTCCCTTATTACTTGCCCTTTTTTTAAATTACTGAGTACAGATCAGGCTTCCAATTTAGTCTTCCTCACCCTTCCTCCTCCTCTGTAGCCCCTTGCAGCCTCTCTCTTCCCGAGGTATTCCATCCAAACTGTCCCATTCCCTCTCTGCTTAATATTAACTGCAGGACTCAGCTGGACAAAGTAAACACATTTATTTCATGTATTTTTCATGCCTGAACAAGGAGTGCTTTCTCATTTCCCTCTCAGAAGCCATGGGAGGAGTCTTTGTAGGATAAAAACGAGAAAAAGAAAAGACTTAACTGCTCCTTCTCCACGGAGGATGAGCTGGGTGTATCCAGTCAGGGATGCTCGTAGCGTGCCAGCAAGGTGGGTGTCTCAGTATTCTGCCTTTCATATTCCTCTGCTTCATCTTGGAGAACCCTGTTCCTCGTTGCATGCTCCTAGATCCACGTTGCACCAGTGTCTTTTTTTCCGAGGTTTTGCCATCTGTGGGGTTTGGGAGTGTTCAGGTACCACCTTGGCTGTGGTAGTGGGGAGTGGAGCGTGGCATTTATATCCTCGTGTGGAAGCTGGGCTTTGCTGCATTGTGGGGCTGTTGGAAGAGGCTGGAAATGCCTTTTGAGCTGGTGCCTGTGCTGGGGCTCCTGAAAGCTCCTGCCTTCCTCAGCACGGGAGTGACAGATGGTCCTGACACAGCTGTGAGCGCTGGTCCCGTCGGAGTGTCCGCGTGTGTGCCCACACAGGCCTTTGGCATCGCTGCTGGAGATGGGTGCTGGGGTGTGCCCACCCCCAGCCTTCCAGACAAATCCCTTTTTGTTGGCGAAGCGTTGGAAATTGGATCACGAGGCAGTGTCTGAAGGGGGGGGTGCTCAGGGTGGCTGGTCCCTTTTCCCCCCCCCTATAGGAAGGTCATTCAAAAGCTGGAGGAAAGCTGTGGGTTTGAGTTTTGTCTCGAGCGGAATAATCTGATTTTGCCAGCCCAGCATCCTGCTGAGGCTGGGGCTGGCCGTGGTGCTGGTGTCCTTTGGGGCAGCGCTGCTAATTCAGCTGTAGGAATGCTCTGACGCTTGATGAATGAGTCCAGAAAGAACCAGGGCACTGGTTTGCACCTGGCTCCCAGTATCTTCCAGTTTGTTCAGCCTGTTGGTTTGTGTAGGTTGGCTTATTGCTTCCTGGCCTGTGTGCTGATACCAGTGGGGCTGGACTGAGAGGTGGAAACTCCCTGTGTAATGCCTTGGGCTTGTGACAGCCCTTCACAAGGGTGATGCTCAGAGGGTGTGCAGCCTGTTGGAGCTGCTGGAATGTGAAAGGAGAAGAAATTCAGGAGGGCTGTGGCCCTGCACACGGGTAAAACAGCCAGCCCTGAGCAGCAGGATCGTGGCTGGTGCTTTCTGGCTGGCTCTGGGCTCCGCAGACCTGTGGGTGTGTGGAAAAGCACTGAAAGCCCTTTCTTCCAAAAGCAGAATGAACCTCTCTGGGTGTATCAGAGCAGCCGAGACTGTTAAAATCCGAGGTGGTTGTTTCCCTTGTGTAGCTGCCCCGTAAACAGGTGGAGGGGGAGCCCCAACCCCGTCCTGGCCGTTCCCAGCCCCTGTTCCAAGGAGCAGCAGCTGATGCCCTGGGAGGAGAAGAGCAGCTCTCGGAGGATCCCTCAGTGCTGCAGTGACAGCAGAGCTGGGCTGGCTTTCTAGGTTTTTCTGCCAGTGCAGCTTAATCTCTTTCTGCCTCAGGAGCTTTACTTGCTTAGCCCTGGCGTTCAGGCTCCAGAGGGGGCCCGGGTGGTTGGTTGGGGATCACCCCAAGGCCGTGTCCTTGCAGCTGGGGGTGTTCATCAGTAAGGTGGGGAAGTGCTGGATGCTGGTGGAGGCTCTGCCTGCCCGTGCAGATGGGAAAGGGAGGAGGTCTGTGCAGGAGTCACTTGGACTGGATTGCTGATTCTTGCAGAGCAGCACAGAGATGTTCCCCCTCACCTCACAGCAGTCCTGGGAAGGGGATCGGGGTGAGTGATCCCTGGCAGAGGTCAGTGGGCTGTGGGGTGAAACCTTGCAAGCACAGACTGACTCAGCCTTGCCAGAGGTGTGGCCCCCAAAGTTGGGCCTTTGCTCCTTCTCGGAGATGTGGAGCATCTTCTCTGTGCAATGGGGTTCCCACCTGGATTTGCAGCATTCCCAGGCTGTCTTTGCAGATCCCCCCAGGATATGCTGCACGCAGCAGAATTGTGGCCCTTTGGGTGTAACTCCTTGTGTGGTTTTTAAGGTGAGGAAGGGAGTGAATCTGAGTCTCTCCTTGCAGCAGGATGGATCTCCCTCCTCCATCTGGGAGCTGGAGCTTTGTTTCACGCTGAAATCTGCTGGTTGTAGGCTGGGGGTTCTTTTTTTGGAGTGCCTGTGGAAGGCATGTGTGGTTTACGCTGGAGTCTGGAGATGGATCTGTGCCTTTGGACTTGAGTGGGTTTTCTCTGCAAGTCTGATGAGCCCTTCACACTCCTCAGAAATCAATCCTCTGGTTTTTCCCTTCCAAGCAGACTGATTAGTAAAGGTGGTCATTCCACGTTGTTTGGCTCCTGTTTTCAGTGTCTCTTCTTTAAATATCCGAGGAAAGGGAGCACCAGGGGATACCTTCAGTTAAGCTAAAAGGATTATTGCTGCAGTTGGGCTCATTATTTCTATCTTTGCAGCCCCACTGTACCTGCCCTGACCTCTCTTCCTTCAGCAGATCTGGTGTCCCTGCCTGTCTGCCCTCCCTTCAGAGCAGAGGGTGGCAATTGTCCCATCAGCACCTTGGGAACGCAGAGGGATCTGTCCCCAGGCTGGACAGGCCTGCCAGAGCTCAGGGAGTTTTTGGACGGGGCGGGATCGTTGGGGTGTCCTGTGCAGGGCCAGGAGTTGTGCTCGGTGCTCCTTGTGGGTCCCTTCCAACTCAGGATATTCTGGGATTCCTGGGGACGACGCTCCGAGGTGCCTGGGAAGAAACAGGAGTTGATGCAGGTTATTTTGGGATGAGGTGCTGTCCTTGGGGACACGTTATCCAAGTCCATAGGAGGAAGGGCTGTGTTAACTCAGCTTTTCATGGAGACACTTCACTCACGAGAGAGGTGATGAAACCACTTGTATTCAGCATTTTGAGTGGCACGTGTGTGACTTTGAAGGGCTTTCTGTCACTTGTCAGCCTTTCACTTCATGGCTCCCCCTCAGCTCCTGTCCCGGGCTGTCTGCCTGGAAGTGCCTGATGTAATTTCAGACGGATTTCATCAGTGTGTCAAGTCACTTGCTGCAGAATGAAATACTTTGAGGTGTTTGTAAATGACTCAGAAAACCTAAAGGAGCCTCTCCCATGATTCCTGAGGACATCCAGTTTGTGGTGGCCTGGAGGTTCATTTTTGGGAGAAATCAGCTGTTTTCCGTGCATTTGAAAGGAGTTTGCAGGGCTGCCCTTTCGAAGCTGGAATTATAGAAGCAAGGGAGTGTTCAGTGGGGAAATTGTTCTCTGCCTAGGAAACATTTTTATTTGATTAAAGCTTGGCTTAGGTTTAATGTAAAGGGTGGGGGAGTCGTTGCTCACAAGCAGCTTTGCTCCTTCTTGTGTGAAGTGAAATGTCACTTCACGTGAGCCTCCTGGTGCAGAGGACACACCTGGCCAGCTGTGCTCGTTCTCAGTTGAGCTGAGGGCACATCGGGGCTGTCACACTCAAGATGATGTGACACACACCAAGTGATGGGCAAAAATATTTATCTTGCCTGGGTGCTTTGTCTTCCCACATCCAGGCAGCAGGAAGTGTCTTGGGCAGAGGGTGGAGGGGGTGGTTGCTGCTCTGCAGGGCTCAAGGTGAGGGTGTTCATTGTGTGGTTGGTTTGAGGACAGAGTGATGACAGAAGAGACCGTCCCAAGAGAAGGGATGATCCAGAGGGATGAGTTTCCTGGAGGTTGATGTGTCCTCCAACCTTTTGTAGCTGCGCAGTGCCAATGTGGGCTGGCAAGAGGAGCCAAGTGCATAAAAATCCCACTGATCTGAAGCTGTACTTCACTTTGGTGTGGTCAGAAATACAACAAAGGTTTGGGAACGTGGCTCGTGTTCCTGTCCTGGTGCTGACCCACCGTGTACAAAGTGCTGAGCTCTGCGCCAGGAGTGTTTTATTACCCTCCCGCTGCAGATCCTGGATGGGATGGGGTGAGAATTGCTGGCATTGAATTACCTGTGTGGTTTAAGGTGAGACCTGGGAGCTGGGCTCTCTGCTCTGGCTTGTGGTGTTAGTGAGCCCCAAGCTGGGATTTAACCCAAAATTGCCTTTTGTGGTTCATTTTCGGCTCCCGCTTGCTCTGAATTCAAGGGCAGGCTTTACCCTGAGCAAATTCTGCCCTCTGAAGTCGCTGCTTGTATGTGGGTTTACCTGCTGCCTCATCAGCATGACAAGGGGTGCTGCCTGGAGCTACCCGGAGGGGTTTGTACAAGGAGCTTTGAACAACGGGCGTCTCCAAATTGGACAGAAAACTGCATGCTTTTCCCTCCTTATCTTCCTGTTACAATGGAGAGCCTGGCAGGCGTGTATAGGGAGAAGTAATAAGTGTTGCTGCTGGGGGGGCAAAAAGAAAAACCGGTAAAAATGCAGCTAAAGATCTGCTTGGGGCTGTGGTGTGGCTGGTAGTCACTGCCCAGGAGAACAGGTTCAGGGAGGATGGCAGCCAAATGAGGGTATTGAGACCAAAATGAGGGTACTGGGGCTAAAATGAGGGTGTTGGGTCTATCCTGTGGATCTGGGTCTTGTGGACACTTGCAGGGTGATGGTGGTGGGTGGGTGCTCCTGGGTTTTGTTCTCATCCCAAGCAGCATCTTGAGCACCTGCCAAATCCAAGCACCACGTGCAAACGTGGCCATGCTGTCCTGTCTCCTCTCCTTCCTCATCCATCTCTCCTGCTCCTGTCTTTTCTCCCTTCCATTTTAATTCTTGCCTGGCAGACCCAGATCCACCATCTCCTGTGGTTCTCCTTCTTTACCAAGGCAGCCAGTTCTTGCCTGGCCCTTGCCTTGGGCAGGAGCTCAGGGGCTGGACTTGCAGAGAGCAGGGTGAGGGCCCAGCTCCCTGGAATTCCAGTGCTGGGAATCTTGCAGCCCTGCCGAGCTGTCACGGTTCCACCCTTATTTCATGGTTTTGGAGCCTCCTTTGCATGAGTTCTGCCTTTTTTCCCCCCTTATTTCCGTGTTAGCTGGATTACCTTGCCAGTTCCTCCCTTCCCCCAGGTTCCTCCAGGCAGGGAGGTGAAGAATGAATATTCTTTAATGTGAAGGCACTTATTAATGCTTAATCTCTCAAATAAGTCACTGCTTTTGTGTCTAATAGTAGGCTTTATTGTCACGGCTGTCTGAGGTCCGTGCTCAGCTCCCCAGCACGTTTCATTAGCTGCTGTTGCTCGTGTTTATGGAGGAGTTTTGGGACTCCATGGAGGGGTTTGGGTTTTTTTTTTTTTTGCCATATCAGCATCCAGGAGCCTCGTGGTGCTTAAATTCGTAAATGGAAAAGAGAAATCCTGAGTGGGGGTTGTAGCAGTGTTTGTGTCGAGGTGAAAAGCACCTCACAGGGCTTTGAAGGAAACACTCGACTCGGAGAGGAAGGAACTGGGTGATGCTGGAGGGGGATGGCAGGTGTAAAAGCGAGTTTTGGAGCCAAGTGAGGATTACTTGGCACTGTGGGTCCTGCAGTCTGCAGGGAGGGAAGTGCTCTGGGTGCTTCTCCTCTGTGAAAAGGAGCGGTTGTGGGAGCACAAACCGAAGCTTCTGGGTTGTGGGAGCAGAACCCGGCGTCTCGTACCAGCAGCAAACTGTTCCTGCCTCCCTCGATAAGGGGCTGACAAAGCCCTGGCTCTAGGTGTGGTCAGAGACTCTGGGAACAGTCTCTCCATTCATCCCCCGAGATAACCCCCAGCCCTGCAGCAGCACCCAGCACCCCCGGCTCTCCCAGCCTTTATATCAGTGATTTAGAGAGAAGCCCGTGACCCTCCGGATCATCACCGGGTCCCTCGGAACCCGAGACTATTATTTGAAGCCCCAAGTCAGGCTCTGCAGCAGGAGCTCCTTTTGTCCGTGTCATGTGCGTGACAGCAGAGCTGCATTTAGAGCTGAAAGCAGATAAAATCCCCGAGGACACCGATTGCACCTCATTTATTTTTAACAAATGTCGTGTATTGGGGAGGGTCCTGAATTCCTGGACTTGGGGCAGGGTTAAATCTGGATGAGTTCCACTCTTCACCCCTGTGGGAAGAAAGATGGGCCCCAACTGGATTAATTCCTAGGGAGGATGAAATGCACGTGGATCATGATTTTTATTTTTATTTTTTTAACTTGCCCCTCCTTTAGCCTTTGGCTTAGGTGGGGAAATTACGGTTTTCCAAGTCTTTGGCTGAATTTATGGCCCAGGTTCCCCTGTGGGCTGTCTCCAGTCACGCTGCCTGCACCTGCTTTTGCTGCGAATCTGCTCGTCAGCTCCATAAAAGTAGAATCAAAGCAAGACAGATTGCTCCTTGATTGTCATCCCGAGCGGCCCAGAGTGGGCAAAGACCAGCTGGAGAGAGACATCCGAGTGCTCAGTGGGGATGTTTTGGTGGGAAGGTTTTTATTTGCTGTTCATCCTTGCTGGAAAATCCTTGTTTGTCTCGTGCCTCGGCTTGGTTCAAACTGTGCTCCCTTGTTAGGAAAAATAAAGGTACAAATGGGAGTTTTGTGTGAGAAGGAAGAGCTCTGGCTTGGTTGGGGTGTCCCAGTCCCTGCCCTCCCTGCCAGGAGCTGAATGATTTTCTCATCCCTCTGCTCCGCTCTCCTGCTGATGTTGTTTGCTTTTTTTTCCTCTTGAGCTCCTCCAGATTAGGCTTTTCCTGCATTTATCTTCTTACTGCCCTTCTGATACAGATTTAATTAAAAAAAAAAATGCTGCTTTTAGTTGCAGCAAACACTGTCGTGAACATTTTGAGGGAACAGTGTTATTGCTATTACGCAATAACATGACGAGGGGGATGGAAACAAACCAGAAACGTTTGATGAATGTCCTATTGTTTGTGTCTTTGGGCATTAAAGAATTTTCAAAAAGACACTCAGGAAACACACTCTGACTTTTGACCTCATCTGAAGCGTCTCTTAGTCATGAAAAGCAAAAATAGTGCAGCAGAGCCAGACAGAAGCTGAAATTGCCTTTGCAGAGCCCTGTCTGGGTGCAGGGTGAGGACAAGCCCTGCTGAAGCTGGTGAGATCTGACGTGGTTGTTTCTCTCTAGGGTGAGAAACCAGCGCGCCAAGGATGCACGACTCTCTTTCCTCTGTATTTATGGAGGCACTGTCCTGGTCAGGCGTCCTGTCAGTCCCCTCTGGGCTGCTGGAGTTGGGCACTGTGGGGCTGTTTGGTGCCCAGGTTTGGGTGTCAAGTGGCTAAAAGTCGTGACTTGGTGAAGTATGAACCGTGTCGTGTGTTCCTCCTGCAGGGAGGAGCTGTGGGTTTCCCAGACAAGCTCTCCCTCCCCTCCCTGTTCCTCGTGGAAGTCTCTCTGCTGAATCCACTTCCCCTGCAGGAGGGTGCAGTGCTCCCTGGGGCATCTCTCCTGCCTGGGCACCTCCCCTGGGACAGGCTCTGTCCCTGGGAGAGCCATGCCAGCCATGGTGGAGTGGCACTCGCTGGAGCAGATGGTGCTGTTGTCATCATTTTATTTTCTGTGCATGTGCTGAAACGGCTCAAAATAACTTCAGAAATGACGGCCCAATCCGTGAGGAATGTTTTCCTTGCCCTGAGAAATTCTGCTCCATTAGTGTCCACGACACTTTCCTGCTCCTGTCACTTCCAAGATCCCTCACTTGACCGGAGCTGTGGCACGAGGAATCTTTCATATTTAATATCTTCATTACTGTGGCTGCATTGAATATTCATAGAACTTCTGTCAGGGTGCAGCAAATGTTGTCAGAGCAGTGAAATCAAAGAAAGAGGAGCAGCTGAGATCAAAGTCAGCAATAAACACATACCTGGTGTCACGGTGTCTTTCTCAAGCCCCAGGCAGAACCCAGGGGGGCTCAGCTGGGTGGTGGCTGGTGCTGGCACTCTTTCCCACACTTTCTGCCACATTTCTGCTCCAAAGCCAGGGTGAGATGACCCACACACAATTTCTGCTTGTGAAGGGCTCCATTTCTGCTGATTTAGTGCCTGGAACCGCTTCCTGGGGTGTGTTGGGGCAGTGCTGGTGGTCTAAAGGAATAAGGACCAAGCAGTGGGATCTGAGCCTGGCTTAGTGAGGTGCAGCCTTGCTCTGCCCAGTTTTGAGGGCCTCACTCTCTGGGTCTTTCCACAATCAAACATTGCTGCTCTGAAGCCAAAGGATCTACTTTTTTCACCACCAATTTTGGGTCCTTCCCGTGGCGCTGCACCACACACACACACATTGCTGACTTGCACCCAAATCTTCAAGTCCTTTTTTCCCGGGTCAAGTGAAGTTTTCTTCTCCTAAAATTCTCTTAATTTATGAGGCTTCTGGCTGGCTGTTGATCTCAGTGTCAGCAACGCCTGAGCCTGGCACCAGACACAGCAGCATCATCTGCCTTGGCACACAGAGAGCTGAGATGGGGGGGGAGGCTGATGTGCGTCCTGTGCTGAGCCCAGCTGGAAAGGGCAGGATGTGACCCTTCCCAGCACGGGAAGCCTTAATCCTCTGTGTCCCCGAGAGGGTGGCAAGGAAAGATTCCCTGGGTTGGCAGGAAGGCAGAGGAATGCTGCTCTTAAATGCAGAACGTTTAACTTGAAACCTTGAGTGCAGGGTGGTGTGAGCTCTGCAGAGGGCCCCGGGCTTGTGTTTGATCCCACGTTCACAGAGGTCTCAGGGATCTCTGCTGCACCAAATGGATGCTATGAAAGCCTGAGGAGAAGGGAAAGGAGCAGAGCTCTGGTGCTTGTGCTGCAGAGCAGTGGGTTGTAAAATGGAGACGGTGCCAGGGAGCTCGTGTGAGGATGAAGGGCAGAGCTGCTCCCAAGGAGTCCCAGGGCTGAGAGCTCAGCTCCCCTGCCTCGTCAGCCAGAAGGGATATTTTCACCCTTCTGGTTTTGTGGTATCTGCTTGGCTTACCCTAAAACTCGTTCTTTGTATTTCTCAGCTCTTGGATTGAAATGCATTTCAGAGGCTCTGTCTGTGGACTCAAGATGGGTGTACCCTCCCAGATGGGCTGTGCCCAGGGAATTGGGGGTGATCCTGTATCCACCAGCCTTTCCCCGTCCCTGGGAGGTGTTGTGGTACCCACTGGAGCATGAAATAACTCCTGTCGGTTTGGTTTTGACCTCATACTAATGAAGCGAAATTGTGCTAACCGTGACAAACTGCTGGCCACGGTAACTGTCCTGCTTGTGGTGGGTTGCAAATGCCCCCGGAGCAGATGAGCCCTGCCAGGGCTGTGGCTGTGGGCTGCTTGTCCTGGGAACATCCTTTACAACTCCATGTCAGCAGCACCGAGGAGTGTGGCAGCCCTCGGTTAGTGGGGGTGGATGCTTCTTTTTCTTCCTTTGGGCAGTGCAATCTCTCAGGAAAGTCATTTCTCCCTCCTCATGGTGTCATTTGCCAGCCGAGGTAAAGGAGTTAATTTTCTTCCCTCTTTTCCCTCTCCCCATCCTTTTTTTGGTGGCCAAGGGAGCAGCTTTCCAAGGACTCAGCCATATGTGGTGGTTCAGCCCCATCTGAGCACACAGTGCGGCCTTGGAAAGGCAGTGCAGGGGAAATATCAGCCTTCCAGCATGTCCTGCTGGAATAAGGCATGACTGGTACGAGCCTGGGAGCTGTCGAGCCCGCCTTAAACCCTGCAGCAGCAGGGAAGATGCTCTGATCTGCAGCGGGTTGGGCTGAGCCTGGGATGGGAAGGGTCAGAGAGAATTAGCTGGTAAATAAGATCTGCCTTCTCTCTGATCCGCTCTACGTGTTCAACTGCTTAAAGGCTTCCCAAGCAGGCAGGATTTTGGGGAGGAAGAATATATCCCCCCATCGACCGTCTCATGGCTCAGTGAAGTGCGCGACTGCGAGATGCTGTAGCAGGGGCTTGGGAAGAAATCCGAAGGTAGCGCAGTAAATCCCTGCCAAAGAGGCTTCCCTTCCTCCTGCTCACAAAGCTCCCGCTGCTCTAAAACTACTGCTGCTTCCTTTTCTGCTGCCACATAAGCCTTGCTGATCAGAGCTCTAATCTAGCTAAAGGTGGTGGCCTTAGGGACAGCCTGATCTTTGCGTCGTTGTGTGGAATGAGCTGGGTGATCCAGAGTGCTGACACTTCCCTGGGACATGGATGCCCTAAACCGCCCTCCAAGAACTCATGGGGAAAGCTGGGATGGGAGGGCAGGGCTCTGTCATGGTGTTGGGAAAGGTTGGGTCAGATAAGCCAGGTGGAAAGGGGAAAGGGAAGGCGAGGAGTAAAAAATCAAGGGGTGAAGAACCTCACAGTGGCAGGAGATGCTGCAGATGGACGTGGAGGTGCTCAGGTGCTTTGCACCCCTATTCCCCCTCCAGGGAAGGTGGGAGTAGCTTTGGAAATGGATGGGGTGCTTTGGAAAACCACTGTATGGGGGTTTTGAAAACTTGCTTCTGCCAGGAGCAAGTGATCCAGAATTCAGGGTTAACATTCCCACACTGCAAAACACTTATGTGTATCCCATCAAGCGATTGCCAGCGCTGTCCTGTTCTTGGAGGAGGCCGCAGTTGTGTTGCCCTTTTATTTGGGCAGAGAAGAGACGTGCAGAGACAAAGCCATTTCCCATCTCCTGAGTCCAGCTCTTGGGATTTTGTGCTTGGATAATCTGGTCTCCTAATTGCCACCCTGCTCCGAGGCAGCTGCTGAACTGGGCCTAAGCTGATTTGGGATGGCAAATTCTGTTAGTCTTAATTCTCAGCAACCCCGAGGAACTTATCAGCATGTGAGTGTTCCTTGGCTTTCCTCTGGCCACAGGCCTGTTCCAGAGACCTTTCCCTGCTGGTGGCCCCTGGCAGGAGCTCACTGGGCTCTTGGCTGTGGAGGGGTGGGATTTGTAAGGGGCTGCATTAGCTGGAGAGGGACTTTTGACAAGGGCAAGGGGGAATGGCCTCACGCGGCCAGAGGACAGGGTTAGATGGGCTATTGGGAAGAAATTCCTGCTTTGGAGGGTGGGGAGGTCCTGGCACAGGTTGCCCAGAGAAGCTGTGGCTGCTCCATTGCTGGAAGTTTCCAAGGCCAGGTTGGAGCAGCCTGGGATGGTGGGAGGTATCCCTGCCCATGGTGAGGTGGAATTAGATGATCTTTAAGGCCCTTTCCAACCCATTCTGAGGTATTTACTGGTGGTCCTCTGAACTCTTGTTTTCCCTTTTGATGCTGTTTGTACAAAATTGTGGCGTCTCGTTGCCCGGGGCTTCCTCACCTTGTTACCACCCTGAGCTTTCCCCTTGTCCTTTCCAGCCCTGGTGGTGTGTCATTAACTGGTGTGGGGGTTGTTAATTACCTGGGCTCAGGAACCTCCAGGCCCTTGTTCCCAGAGAAAGGTGTCTAAACTCTCAGATCTTCAAGGAGTCATTTAAACTACAACATAGAACAATTGTTATGGGGGGAGGAAAAAAAAGGACATTTTTGAGACAATGTCTTTTGTGCCTCCCTCCTGTTTTTCCAAGAGGAATTTGTCTGGCTTTGAACCCAAAGCAAGTTTTTTTTCTGGCCTCTTGACTAGATAATGTGAAACTCAGTGTAATTTCTCAGCTCGCTGCATATTAGGCAGTGCCTGCAATTAATGAGATCATCGTCCGTATTCCTTCCTCTGTCAGCTTCTGGGAAAAACAGCACTTGGAGAAGTACACAAAGGAGATGAAAAGGAAGTTGCTTATGAATTATGAACAGCCTTTCAGGCTGATGTTGTTTTCACGGGGCTGTCACTCCGTTTTAATTATGTAATTCAGACGGAATGATGCTTTTTTTGAAAGCCCTGTTTGTGTTTGATCACCTTTCAGAGGTAACACTTAGCTCGCGTTTGTTGAGTTTTCACTTCCAATAACAAGAGCAGGAGCTCTGTGCCCTCGCTGATTAAATAACGGAGCAGAAGAGGCTGAGCACAAGGCAGTATCCGTGTCTGGAAGTTGCCTGGGTGATCACTTGGGTGTTTTCTGGCTGGTGTGGAGGGTGGAGCTGCTCGGTTGGACCCAGAGTGTGCAAATCCAGCCAGTGTCTCCCAGTGCTGAAATTCCTCCTTCCCTGTGTTTTCTCACCCATGTGCACCAAGAGCCCCCCTCACCCAGCTCTGCCAACGCCGGGTTTATTTTGGGATCGTGTGTAAATCGAGCCGTCACTCCCCAGCCTCGTGATCCCTGGAGCTGGATGGAGTTGGAACCGCTGCGGATCCCAACTGTCCCTGTGAGCGGGATAATCCCGCGGGTGCCACCCCACGGGTGGGTGGGATGCAGCTGCTGACCCACTTCCCTGGCACCACAGGGGTCGTGGGGGAGCTTTCTCATGCTCCTTTGTGTCAATGCCGATGGTTCTGCCTGGCACAGATTCCGCAAGGCTGAGCTCCACCGGAGCCCGGCTCTGTCCTCCCGGCATCTGCCCCCTTCCCACTCTGCCACGGTGTTTCCAGCCCCGCTTTTATTTACCTTTCACTGCAGAGAGACCCTTTGTCAGAGGACTAAGAGTTTGGGCCACCTGGTTTAATTTTGGCTCGAAGTTTTCCCAAAGCTGGAGGCTTTGTGTGGGATTTTCCGGGTTTTTCCCAAGGGCAGTGGGATGGGGGCTCTGCTGGTGGGGTGTGTCCTGACTGTGCTCTGGAAGGGGGTCCGGGTGCCTCTTTGGAAGCTGGGTGGGAATCGCTGCTGGAAGCTGGGCACGGGGCTGTGCCCAGCAAAGGGCTGCTCACAAAGAGAAGCTTCAGGGTGACCTAATTGTGGCTTTCCAGTGCCTGAGTGGAGCCTGCAGGAGGGATGGAGAGGGACTGTTTACCAGGACCTGGAGGGACAGGACGAGGGGGAATGGCTTCACGCTGGCAGGGAAGGTTTAGATTAGATTTTAGGAAGAAATTCCTCCCTGTGAGGGTGGGGAGGCCCTGGCACAGGCTGCCCAGCGAAGCTGTGGCTGCCCCATCCCTGGGAGTGTCCAAGGCCGGGTTGGATGGGGCTCTGAGCCACCTGTTCTAGTGCAAGGTGTCCCTGTCCACAGCAGGGAGGTTGGAATTGGATGGTCTTTAAGGTCCCTTCTAACCCAGGCCATTTTATGATTTGTGGGGCCTGGTTCAGCTGTGGAATGTTCCTGAAAACACTTCATAGTTGCTCCTGGTGGCTCCATGTTGAGCTTAGCATGGGGAAGTGCCTCTGGAGTCCCCCAGTGCCAGGAGATCCCTCTGCCCTGCCCATTTATCCACACACCCCTCTAGCCCTCCCCAAGCACCTTGGAATATCTGCTCCTCTCCAGGTCACTCCGATCTCAGGGCAGGGATGGCAATACTCAGCCCTGAAACCAACTGGACTCTTGGAAGCCACCGTTTGTGATCCTTTATGGTTGGGAAAGCACTTCCAAGCTTGGCAGTGACATTTTCCATGTGCCAGCCTGTGCGTCATCGTCACACCAATGAATGACACCATGACTGTGTTTGGTGGCCGGGCTCTCACCAGTTTAACTCAGTTCCTAGGCACACTGGGTTAGTGCTCAGGGCCTGGGATTGCACACACAGCAAACACCAGTGGTACTGGGTGGGCTGAAATCGGGATGTTCTTCCTGCTCCTGGCAACGACAACTTTGGCTGGTTGTCCTGTTCCAGACGACTCCTCCGGAGGTCTCTCCTCCCGAAAAGGCGGGCTGGGGGTCTGGAAAACGGGAGGTTTGGAGGAGCTGTTAATTACAGGATAGACTGTTGCCTTTCAGATAGTGTTCCTGGTTCAGGAGGATAGTCCTGCTGGGGATGGATAAGGTTCTGTGGAGGGTTTGTGCTTTATCTGCTGTACAGAGGGTGCTGTTCAGGTTTATCTCTGCACAGCTCTCCTCGCTCTAATTATGCATCACTCAACCATTGCTTCAAGGCGGGGCTGGTTTTACACTTTTAAGTATATTTTAGAATATTTCCCCCCCTCCTTGATGTTACGTTTTTCCCTGAGAGGGATTTCCCCTTCCCCCACTCAACAAGGAAAACCTTCCTCCTGCTGCCCATGGCAAACCCAGCCATCACCCCCACCCCCCAAACCCACCGTGCCCAAAGGAACAGGCACCCAGAGCATTGCATGAGGTGCTCTCAGGGTCCCACGGGGTGTTTTTATGATGGATCCTTGTGCCTTCCAGTCACCTTTGTTTCCCCTTGGTACAGAAAAGCGGCTCTTTCTCTCTTGCCTCTGAAAAATTAACGGCTGCGTCCTCCCGGCTCAATCCTGCGTGGAGCACAGAGGGAGCAGGGGCTGTCTGTGCCCATCCAGGATCACCCACACACGGATAACGGGCTCACCAGCTTCCCTGCCCAGCACCCAGCCCTCCCTGGCACTGGCAGGACAGCGGGAGGCAGCCACAGCCTTTGCTGAATCACGGCCTCTGCTGCAGCGCCAGGGCTGCATCCCTGCTCAGCTGCTGCATTCCCAGGAAAAGTGGAAAGTCTTCCCTGCTCTGCTCTCTGTGGAGCCAGCAGATAAACCTCGGGCAGGTTATGTGAGCTCGCTCAGGAAAGGAGCCCTCTCTGGGTGGCGTCCCGGGAAATTCTTGTCCAGAGGCAAGAAAGGATTAAATTTGGCTTTCCAGGGAGATTTGGGGAGACACCAAGTGCTCTTCCCCCCAAAAAAAAACTGTGGGAGGAAGAGAGGAGAGGAGGCAGAGTAAGGAGACAGCCTCATTTAAACGCAGCGCAGCGGATTTGTGAGTGGATGTGCAGTTGGGAAACAAAGATGTTCATGTCTGGGGATGTGTAGGGAACAGAGCGTGGCTGGGAGGGGTCCAGCACTGCTCCTGCCATCCACGTTTTCCTGCCAACAAACAGCACAGTGCCCTGGGAAAACTGCTGTGCCCGGTCCCTTGGGCGTGTTTGGGGCAGAGGGAGTCACTTCTGTGCATGTGCGCACACACAGACACAGCAGAGCAGCACATTTGGTGTGTCATTTCACACTCCTGTTCTCACTTCTGTCGCCTTTGTGGGCCCTGCACCAGGTTAACGTTATATTTTAGTATTTCAATGTTGAGTAGACCTGTAATTAATAGCAAGGATTAATGTCAAGGATTATATCCTGACCAGACGAGGCCAGGGTATAATCAATATGATCCTTTGAGCGCTGGGAGGAGAGCAGCCATGTGTCTAAATAATTAGAGCCCACCGTTTTGGGGACAAAAATTAAATATTCTTTCCTATTTTATACGTCTTATTTTTATGGCTTCCTTTCAGGGAAAGTTCTTGAACTCCCTTAGTACAGTTCTGTCAAGTGGCTTTATATCTGTCTGAGGCAGAAATTAAATTGCAGAGTCATCTTGCTAAGGCTTAAAAAAGGCTGGGCGAGAGATCTGGTTACTGGCCCTGGAGTTCCTCTGGTGTGGTTCCATCTATCTGGTTAATTTATTGCCAGCACACAAAACCACAAGTTCCTTCCTTGCTGCTGGTAACCTGAGCTTCGTTGCTGGATTCATCTGCTCCCGATGGTCATGGCAAGCATGTGATCACACTAATAGCTGGTTATTAATCACTGCCAATGGCTGTAATTATATCAGCTATCAGGAAGTCAGCTAAAAGCACTGTCTGTCCAACCAGCAGGGGAAACAGAAACAGAGTCCCTGCGTTCAGGGAGCAGATAATGGTTGTGGAGACTTCATTTCCTTTTGCAGATTGATGCGCTGGAGTTTGGGCACCTTTCTGCTCCCACCCCGGTGTGGAGACCTGTCTGCTTTGCTGTGCCCTGTGGTGTGGCTTTCTGAGCCCTGCCAGAAGGATTTGGGGTTGAATTTTGCTGTTGTGCTGTTCCCACAGATACCTGTGGAATCTGTTGCCCGTATCCTTGCTGTGAGGGTTGCAGTGCCTGGCACGTACGGTGGCACGTGCAGGGACAGTTAGACCTTCCCTTTGCTCCTGCTGTGTCAGGTTTTGCCTCATGGCTGTTTGTTTTTACTCTCCTCCTCAGGAACCTTTGCTGAGAGGTGGCAGAGCAGCCTCGGGACATCACCATGATGGAGGATCATGTGCCCGGCCAGGACAAGCATTTCTCCTCAGGTGAGCGCAGCCAGGGGGGTGAGGAAAGAAACCTGCCTTGCAGGAGCTAAACAAGGAGAGTGGGAACAGCCTGGTGCAGGCAGTGGGGTAGCCCAGAATATGCTCCCACAATTCACAGTTTTAGGAAAATGCTGCTCGTGGGTATCACTGCCCACCACGAGCAGAATGGTCCCCAGGCCAGGGATGATGTTACTGCTGCAGCTTTGCGAATGTGTGTTTGTGTTCACTCCTCAGTTTGCTATAAAATCACAGCACTGCTTTTATTTGGGGTCACAGCTCAAGGTTGCTGCTTGCTGCCTGCTTTCCTCACCTGCACAGGGACCTGGGGACACCTGAGCAGGGGGCTCAGGGAGTGGGGGCCATGCCAGAGACGTCCTCCCCATATTTCAGAGCCGCATTTCTCCAGGAGCCTGTCCTTTCTCATTCCACCACACTCCACAGCTGAGCTTGGAAACCCACCCAGCGCCAGCAAACCTGCTGGGCCTCCCTCCTTCTGTGCTCCATATAAACATCATCCTAATTTTCTTTTCTTGAGGTGCCTTTGGGCACCCCTTAACAAATGGATCACCCGTGCCCTGCAGAGGATCCATAGCTTCCATTCACCCCGGGCTCTGTAGTGCTGCAGTCTGACAGCTCCTCTCAGCTTATTTCATGTCACGGCTTCCCAGGGATTTGGCTTCTTCTTTTCCGAGTCAGTTTTTCCGGCTCTCGTTGTTTGATTTGCTCAGACCCTTTGCTGAGGGGAGACTTGTGCCTCTTGCCACGCTCTTCCAAAAGACTTTTGCCAACACATCTGGGCACGGTTTGTTGTCCTGCACCGATCCTGGTTCGCAGCCCTGGGAATGCTCAGCCTGCTCTGGGAAGGAGCTGCTGGCCCCGGAGAGCACAACAGTGACTCAGGAGTTGCACATCTTTCCTCCTTACATTGCTCAGATCTCCTTGCCTGCTCCTGCCATGCTTTGTTGCTTCTGCCAGCCCGGCTCACTGGGCTTTTCTTTTGCTGGTGGGTTTCTGCTTGTTCCTTTTGGTGGTGACACTGGTGGCTTTTGGTTGGCATTTTCACGCTTCGCTTACTTTTGGTTCAGGTGGGGCTTTTTTAACTCTCCAGTCACAGTTTCTTGTTGCACCCGGAGTTGGTAACACACAGGTCCCAATTCACAGCCAAGGACTCGCTGTAAGTGTTTGAATGTTTTCCAGGCTATCCCCTTCAGATACCAGTCGATGATGGATCGGATGAGCCTGTTTCTGAAACATCTGACGCTAAGAGCACCCCAACTACGGAAGGTGGGAGCTCTTTGACTTACTGCTTTGAAACCATGATGGATGGGGTCGTGCCAAACCTTGCCCATAGACTCGCCGTGCCACGTCTGGCTGGGGTTTCTCAGGAGGAGTGTCTGCGCTCTTGGACCAAAGCTCTTAGTTAGTCTCATCACAGTGAGGTTTGCTGTGCTGCAGGATGAGATATTGAGCTTTGAAGGTGGGCTGGAAGCTCAGGAAGTTGCTGGTGGTTTTTCTCCTGGAGACTTTTTACATGGGGACTGTGAGGTCCTGTTGGCTCAGCTGGGATCAGTCCTGTTGGCTCAGCTGGGATCAGTCCCGTGCTGTGTGACAGGTTTGTGTCGCTGACAGCACCTCCTGTGTGCTGGGATCCCTTTTGGGGTCAGCTGCACCTCAGGGCTGGTTTTTGCCCCCTCTGTGTTTCCATGTCTGTTGGTACAGTGTGATTCCTGCTGGAGTGATGAGCTGGGCAGAGTCTCTGCACAAACCCAAACTTGCTGCTGCTGGTGTGGGCGTGGTGGTAGGACTTGGGACGTGTGCTGCTCTGAATGCCATGTGGAATCTAATTCCAAAGTGATCCAGAGACTTGGTCACCGTTTTAAATAGTTGCACATTTTGTGTTCCTCTGGTGCTTTAATCCCAAGTATCTGAGAGATACTTGGAGCCTTCAGGTGTAGGGATGTACTTTGGAGCCTTCAGGTGTGGGCATTGGCTTGGAAAATGGGTCTAAAAGAAAGGAGAGGTGGACAGAGATGCTGAGCAGTCCCAGCCTGCCCTGTTGGAGGTATGGGCTGACTGATCCTCTGTGAAGTGGCTCAAGAAATCAGGGTGTAAAACCTGGCTGGTGCCGGAGGGGATGTTATCCTGCTTTCCAGTTGGATCAGGACTGACATGAGGAGCAGACATCCCTGTGGTAGATGGAGCCAGGTGTGTGTCTGTCCCAGAGTGCTGGGCTGGTTTGTGAAGGTGTCCCATGGGAGCTGTTCCATCCTGGGCACGTGGATCAGGCACCGGTGGCTGCTTTTGGCTGTGGATTTTTGGACAGAGAAGGCAGAGGAGTGTGCTGTGGCACATTGGGTGGCAGAGGGGCAGCTCGTGGTGTCCCTGTGATATTGGCTTTGCTGTGTTGTGCTCAGTTGTCCCCCTCCACAAGCTCCACTGGCTCAAGGGAGGGAGCCAAGTGCTTTTCTGAGCAGAACGTTCTTCAGGCACGTCCTGGCCTCCACAGGGCTTTGCCACCCCACAGCTGTGTGAAAGCTGCGTTGTTTTTCAGATGCCACAGCACCTTTAGTGGAGGAAGGAGACCACGAGGATCAGGGTGGTGTGGAACAGCACGGGGAGATCCCAGAAGGAACCACAGGTGAGGGAGACCGAGGTGCAGTTCCATCTCTTGATGCAGACAGAGCAGAGACTGGTCAGTGCTGTGACATAACACCACGAAACCTCTCGCAGGGATATCTCACTCCTGACTCTGCTTCTTCCTTCTCCAAGTAATTCCTTGCTTACAGTTGTCCTCTTGCCTTCCTTCCCCATCCTGAGGGAAACTCGCAGCTTTCTCTTCTCTTTCTCAGCATCACATCTGACAGTCTTTCTGGGTGTCTCTGGGCTTTGCTAAGCAGATCCAGGTCATTCCAGCCCCTCTTCCAGCAGCTCCTTGTCCAGGGTCTCTGCAGGCCCTCGGTGCCTGTCCCGGGGCACTCCGGCTCTGCCCAGCCCTCCTGGGTGTCTTTGGAGCGGCAGGTGAAAACCAGGCCACTGCAGCAGTGCTTTTAAGGATAATGCAGAGGAAGTGAAGTGGCTAATTCAGCCTGAATGCCCTGTGGGAAATCACTGCACCTGGGCCTGGTTTTCCAGGGAGGGAAGGGGCCTTTCCGAGGCAGAGCAGGGAGTGACTGCAGCAGTGTCTGTGTGTGAGTGTGAGAGGGCAGGAGCTGCTGGGAGGGGCAGGTCTGTGTGTCAAAAACCTGTCCATGATCCCCTGTGCTGTAGCCAGTGGCTTTTTCTGGAAGCATCAGGGCAGGTCCTGAGAAAGGTAACGGGTGGGAAAGGGCTTTTGTCAAACACTGAAACAAACCCAGAGCAGTGAGGGCTGTGCTGCGTCCAGTCCCCAGGCTGCTGGTGGAGCCCTGGCATGGGACAGCTGCTCTCAAGGATGGGCAGGCTCTGGTGCAAGATCTGGCTGCCCCTGGGAGCCAGCGTGTCCTGAACTCCTTGAAAAAACAGGGGGAAACCCAAGGAAGTCCTAGTTTGACTGGAGAACATGAGATACGAATCTAATTGTTTAAAAGTAGTCATAGGATAAATATTATTTAAAAAATCCGAGAGAGAATTATGGCTGTGAAGAAAACTGTGCTCCTCTAATGCACCAGCATTGCTGAAGGGTCAGATTTATATCAGGCTTGGGGTTACTGGTCTCACAGAGCCTTGGCAGGGGTCAGGACAGGGAGGTGAGGAGCAGACACCAAGAAGGTGCTCTCAGGTAAGAGACATTCGTGTGAGTGCTGCCGGCTGCGTGGAGATAGAAAAGGGGATGTAAATCCCCACCTTTCCTCGCTCCTCAACAGCCTGTTTTCTGCCTGGAAGAGCTGGTACTAAGGTGCCATTTAGGATGCGTGAGCTGGTGGAACGCTCCTCCAGCCTGGTGCAGCTCAGGCTGAACAGATCTACCCAGATCCATCGTCGATGCGGGGTGATTTCCTTTCTCATCCTGCCCTGCTCGTGATCCTGCAGATCTCGTGCCCATTCTGGTGGGCAGCCTCAGCAGGGAGGCAAATAAATTCTCCAGGCACACACTTAAACTTAACTCTTGCTTTAATCATGCTTTTTCCCCTTTCTTCCTCTGACCTGGGAGCAGCTGAAGAGGCGGGTGTAGGAGCCACTCCCAACCTGGAGGACCACGCTGCGGGAGATGACGCTCAAGGTGGGTGAATCATCTCTCCCTGGGCCCAGTTGTTGCTGCCCACATCTGCAACTGGTTGCTGGTGGCTTGGGAGTTCTCTTCTGTGATGAAATGCTCTGCACTGCACAGCAGTTGGGCAGCTCTCCCCGTTCCTGACAGGGAAGGGTCACACGCACATGGAATGTTCCAGACACCCATTTCAGAGAATTGCAGCTTTTTCATATGCCAAATTTCTCACTCACACGGCCGAAGTCGTGGTGCTTGTTTGTCCACTTGCAACACCAGGGCTTTGTCCAGGCTGGAGAAGCTGATGGGCAGAGCTGGGATGTGCAGTGACCAGTGGGAGCTGCTCACACTGGACACGGGCAGTGAGGGCCCTGCCTGTCACACGTGGAATCCGTGAATTGTTTAATTGCTGTCACTTTCTGACATGAAACGTGTCTCAAACCTACTCACTGATGCCCTGACATTTATAGTAAGGAATTTTTCCTCGTCCTGGTCTCAGGGAATGTGAGTGACAAAGTGACACAGTGGGCAGCGAGTGTTTTCAGAGCATCCATTATGTGTCTGCTTAGATAAGCCAGATATCATCCAGGACCTCTTGGCTGCCTGGAAAGCCTCTCTTGATCCCTCTCAGCTCAGATTTGATGGAAAACTTCATGATGGAGTTTCCCCAAAACAAACCCTGTGTTGGTTTCATTCTGTGCCCAGTGGGGCAGGTTTGGGGTTCAGACTCAGGCTGTTGCCTGCACTGGGACCCCACAGCCCTAATGTGGTGTGCTGTTAAAAATCTCAGTTAAATTGCATTTTCTGAGGCAGTTTTCTGCACAATAAACATGACAAACCCCTCCAGCTGGGCAGCTCTTTCCTCCTCGTGGCTCCATTAGTGCATTTAGGCATCCATGTCTTTTACAGAAGTAAACAGGCCTTTGGCTTCTCAGCTCAGGGCAGAATTCAGGTTGTTTTTGCTCTCCACACACACAGTTCTGTGCACTCTGCTCTCTGCAATTAAAGTAAAACCTCTGCTCTGCTTGCCTGGCCAGTGGTTTCTGGACTGGCAGCTCTTCTGTATTTAAAATTGTGGCACCACTATAAAATAGAAATCAAGATTTAGCAGGAGCAGGGCGAAGGTTTCTCTTCTCTCTGCCCTGTTTCTGCTGCTGTTTCTAACTGGGTTTTTTTACTAAGACCTGGGATCTTTCAGCTGTCAGTCCATACACTGATACAACCTATACATGACATTTCTAGGTCCCTTATGAACTGTCCCATCCCTGAGAACAGACTTGTAATAATGTGCTGCCTCCTTTTAATGGTTCTCTTGAGTTCAGAGGAAAATGTGATTACTGCCACACAGAGCCTTGGATGTCTCAGTGTTACCCACCACACTCGGTTTGTTGTGGTGGGGGAACTTAAAACAATGATCTTTGTGGTGCAGATGGAGCGTCTTAAAATGCTTTTGGAGTCTCAGGTGGAGAAGCATCTTCTGGTTCACGGTTTGGCATTGACCCTGTGCTGCAGGTTTGCCTGAAAACCCCTGACAAATCCTGGAATGTGGAAGCACAGCCCGTCCACGTCCCTGCACTGCTGCTCCTCAGCGCTCACGATGCTCCTGTGGAGAAGAAATGAGCCAGGCTGGGCTGTTGGCTCCTGCATTAACACTTCAAATCCCTGTGGTTTTAACAGGTGTTTCTTGATGCCACATCTCAAATTTTCCCTGCCCGTAGGGGCCAGCTGAAGATTTCTCTTAAACCACAGTTTCCGAGGTCTTTGTGTGGTGATTTCACTTAATTGTGATAGGACCAAGTCGATCTTTACTTCATCTTTTCTTGTTTTAGTCTTGTTTGTTAATCTGCCTATCCCACAGCTGTGATCTCAGTGCCACAGTGCTCTGATTTAGGCTCAAAGAGACCAAAGAGTCTTTGAGGCTGAACGAATTCATAATCCAACAGGCACATTCTTACTGCGGAGCAATTTGCCTCTGTCCAGGTGAATTCTCCGTCGCTCAGTTCGTCTTGGCTTCAGCTGAATGAATTTCCAGCAGCAAAGCTCCAGTTGGGGTTTAATGCAGCCACTGTTGGGTGGGATTTTGTGAGCCTGGGAAGGAGGGGAAGGGTCTGACCTGTTTTGCTCAAGGTGATGTGGGCACTGATGGTCCAGATTGGAAAATGGGGAATGTTCTTGGCTTCTGGAAAGCCCTACAGCTGAACCAGCTCATGGAGTGCAGGTGTGAACCTGGACACGTCCCAGGCTGGGTCCAGGCAGGAATCTGGTGCTGTGGTTGTTGCTGTTGGTGATTCCCATGGGACAAAACCCTTGTGGCAGTGACAGCCTTGTCTATTCACTGGGGGCATTGTGGGATTGCTTTTATCCTCTCAACTGGCAGTAGAGCTCCTCAGTCTCTCAGTGACTGTTTGACATGCCTGTGCTAATTTTTTGCCCATGCTTCATACCCATCTTCAACTCCAGGGGAGCCGAGCTCTCCAAAGCTCCACCCCGGCACTCAGGAGCGTGCGGGAGAAAGCCATCCCCCAACACTGGGACCTGGGGGACTTCAGCCACCACGGGAAACCAAGGCTCCAGCAGCAGCTCCCACCAGAATTGAGGTCACCATCCCAATTCCCCTGGAGATGTACCAAGGCTCCAGAGCAGCCGAAGGCAGCAGCGAGTTGTGGGGTCATCGAGGCAGGGAAGGCATCGGTGTGGAGCCAGAGCTGGGGCGAGATGTGCTGGCAGGAGCAGGTGGCACAGGTGACCATAAAGAGGGACCATCTCCTTCGTGTGCCAGGGCCACGTTAAAAGAAGATTCCAGTGCTCAGGAGAGAGATGAGGACCGTGATGTTGATGAAACTTCTGGGCAGGGTTTGCTGTCCCTGGTGGGTCAGCGCGTGTCAGCGGTGCCTGAAACGGGCTCAGGTCCTGCAGCAGCCAAGGAGGCCCTTGAGGAATATGGTGGAGAAAAGTCCAGAGATGTCCTCAGGGACGCCCCAAGAGAGGCACTTGTGGTTGAAACTGAGTCGCAGAAAGCAGGAGAGGACCAAGAGGAGAAGACACAGCCCCTGGGGGGTGAAGGAGCTGCAGATGTCGCCCCATCAGAGCCTTCTGGAATCGTCTCCCAAAAAGAAGCTGAACCCAGGGAGGTAGAAGATTCTGGACCCTTGCCAGAAACAGCCAAATCCCCCGTTGAGTTAAAAGGTGACGTGGAAGACAAAGATGCTGAGGTTGTGCCACACACAGGGGAGCAGAAGCCCTGTGCCCTCCCTGCAGACAAAGGCAGTCGCGTCCCTCTCCGCAAAGGTGTGTGCTCCGTTCTCTGCCTCGCTGCCAACAAGGCTCTGCCTGATCCACACCACAGCTTGCTGCCACCTGCAGTCCTGCTGCTTGGAAATGGCCTGGACCCGTGCTGTGAACTGATCTACAACGCTCTGCTGCTGCTCCCCAGCCCTTCCCTCCTTGGTCTGATCCTGGATTGGATTTGCCAGCCCCTTTGCGCTTGGGTTTTGGGTCCCTTGCATGGTGCTGGCGTGCCCCCGTTCATGCTTCTTTTTTTTTTTTCCCCCCACCTGTTTTGTTTTGACTTCCTTGGATCTGTTGGGTGGGCGCCTTAAATCCCACCTGGCACTTTCCCGGAGAAGATGGAGTGGGGATGGACGTGGAGTGGGGCTGACCTGGCGCTGCGGCTCGTCGCGGCAGGACACGTCCCATCTGGTTTGCATGTCTGGTCCAATAACTCTTGGAACTGGCTTTCCTAAAGAGGAGGGAGGAGGAAAAAAGGCAAGGATGGCAGGTCTAGCCGTGGAGAAGCCCCATGCTGATCCCGCTTCTTGGATTTTCCCCTTAAATAACCACTGCTGGCTGCTGCTGGAGGCAAAGTCTGCAGCCGGCTGGACCTTTCCCCTCTGCCAGGCATGTCCCTTGCTCTTCCAACGCACCCTGCTCTGGTCCCAGCTCTGGATGGGGTGTCCCTGGGTGTGCCCGCTCAGTGCTGGGTTTGGGGGGCTCAGTGGGAGCTCCCTGTGTGTGTGGAGGGATCTGACGGTGTGTGGGGCTGGGCTGTGTGTGGTGAATGGCTGCACGAGCATCCCTTAGACCTTTCCTTTCTCCAGGGCTGTTTTCCACCTCTCCCAGGGCTCAGGGACCTGTTTTCCACCTGTTTTCCACCTCTCCCAGGGCTCAGGGATGATCCCAGGACCCTGCTCAGTGTCGGGATGCAGGTTTTGCCATGAGCTGTGTTAACAGGACACACGTTGGTGTCTCACCGTGTTGTCCCTCATCTCTGGCTGTCCAGGGTCCGTCCTGGGGGAAGCTCTGCCTCTTCCCGCAGTTCCACATCCCCAAAGCTGCCTTGGCTGCCTCCATCACCCTGGGAATGGTGCTCTGCTTTGCAGCAGGCAGAACGTGCTCTTTGCTGCGCGGGGCTCACCAAGAAATTGTTCACGGAGCTTTTTCCATCGGAGCTGAAGCTCAGAACATATTTCTCGTTGCTCCCTATGGGATCAGCAGTGGGAACCTTCCCACGTGTGCTGCAGGGCACTGGCATGGCTTGTGCTGGAGCCTGGGATGATGTCGGGGTGGGGATGCTTCTGATTCAGGGGGAGAAATTCAATTGTTTGATGGTCTTTTCCCTTCAAAGACAGAGATCCTTGGTGGCTGTTCAGCTCCAGCCTTGCCCCAGGCTGCAGTTTGACTGCATTTGGGAGGGGTGGTGCATCCAGCAGCTCCGGGATGGGTCAGTGTTGGATTAACAACATTGTCCATGTCAGTGGGAAAGGGCCGATCCCAGGACAAGTTTCCAAACACTGAGGAGAACATCAGCAGCTCTTCCTCCCAGATTAGGGAGGAATCAGCTGAAGACAGGGGAAAAGGGCTTTGTTACGAGTGCCTTGTCATACAAACAGCACTTCCTCCCCATTTCTCATCTCCTAATTAGACTGAGCCATGTGGAAGGGGCACCGTGCTGGGAGGCAGAGAGCAGGGTGTCAGGAGAGATGGGAATTAACAACATCCAGGGATAAAAATGCTCAGCAAAGCCACTGAACAGCCACCTTCAATGAGGTCACGGTGCTACTGCATTGGGGCATCCTTCAGTTGGAGTCTTTCTTTATAGGATTGTTAGAACCAGCGGGTGTTTTAGAGAGGGAGACTCGTATTTAGGGTTGGAGGAAACTTCCTGTCCTAAAACTGGACGGATCCTGCTGGGTCTGAGTGCAGATGTGGGTGCTGTGCTCTCACACAGACCGTGCTGGCGTGTCTCAGTGATCACACACAGGATCAGCTGCTCACCCAGAGAGGACGTGTTTGCCACGTGGAAGTATTTCTGCAAGAACCTTGTAGTATTTCTAAGAATAAAGTTGAGTTTAAAGGAGAGAAGGCAGAGGGAACACCCGCCCCAGCACGAGTGTTGTCATCTCTCTGGAGTTTCCAGCCAGTCCCAAGAAGTGTAACTGTGTGTTTCCCTTTGTGTCAGGTCGTGTTGACAAGGAAGGGACCGAAGGTGATGAAAAGAAACCCAAGGTGAGCTGAAAAAGGAAACCAGGTGATACACCTGTGCATGTTCCTGGCTCCTCTCCTGCTCTCCTGGCCTCAGCTGTGCCTCTTAGGAAACCTCTCCCATTATCTTCCATTCTTCCATTTGTTTTTCAACAATGTTTTTATTTTAATTTCCTTCCCCCTGGTTTGGATGGTGCAATCCATGGGGATCTTGGGGAGTGAGGAAAGGATCCAAATCTGAATCAAACCCATGGGGTTGGGTGGGTGGGTGGAAAAGTCACTTTCTCAGCTCAGCACTGGAAAGCAGCAGGTGACTTTGGGACAGGCTCAAAGCTGCACTGGGCTGTACTGGGGACGAGCAGCGTGACAGTGAAAAGAGCCAAACATGTAATTAAAGCATTAAATTAAATAATCCGGGCCTTGCAGATCATAGAAAACGCTGAGTTGGGAGGGATCCACGAGGGTCACCAAGTCCAGCTCCTGGCTGTGCACAGGACACCCCCATGAAGGTGCTGTGTTGTGTTCTGGGGAGGAGCAGAGTTTAAAAGTGGGGAAATTCCAGAGGTTTAATGATAGCTGTCACAGTGGTGATTTGGAGGAGGTTTAGTTCAGCTGGCTGTTAGCCTGGCTAGTGCCTGAGTGGGATCATGGACAGGCTGAGGGGGTGGTGAAGAATTGAAAGTGAGAATAAAATCTTTTGCAGACACTGAAATGAGGTTCTTGTCTGGGGCAGTCTGGCAGGGTTGTATCAGGCTGGGCATCGTAAAACCAGTGATCTGTTCTGGACAGGGCAGGTGTGATTTCTTGAGAGACCTGGGAGCAGCCACCTGCATCCCCCAGAAATGCTGGTGCTGACAGTGCTGTTCCTTCGCCAGGAGGGAGGAGAGTTTGGGAGCAAAATGGGCAGTTCTGGTGGCAACACGTGCCACTGGTGTGGAGGGCAGAAACGAGGACAGGCTGTCACACGGGGGACACTCTCCCAGGAAGGGCCTTGGGAAGGAATAGTTGGGGTACCCCGTTCTTGCTCAGGCAGTGCCCCCCATCCCACCCCCAGCTCTGTGTTGCACCTTCCAACCCTGTTCAATGTCGCTGATCCCGTTTTGTTTCCCTCCCATGCTGCCATACTGATTTTTTTTCCCCTTTGTTCCCATTTTATTTTGTTTCCATGCTTTAAGAAGCCCTCACCTTCCACTGCCAAACCCTCAGGGGACAGACCCTCCATCCCCCCCCACCGACACACCTCCTCTAGCACAGCCCCTCCGAAACCACCCTCCAGCCCTGCCTCCACCTCTAAACGAGCCTCTCCTGCCACACCCCGACCTGCCAGTGCAGCAACGCCAGAAATGAAAGCCAAGGTAAGGAAAGGGTGAAGTGAGAGAGGCAAAGGGGAACACACCACCTGAAGGCATTCCTGATGGATTCCCGCCTGGCTGAGTCTCTCCCTACCCCATGGAGAGGGTGGGATGTGCTTCACCTTCCCGTGGCCGGGCTCGGCTCCAGTTTTGGTGTTGGAAGGAACCAGCACGTGGAGCAGAACCAGCTCCTTGCTGCAGGGTGGTGCCTGGTCTCCCTGAGGCACTTCCAGGTCTCTTTAAGCTCTTCCTTGTTTTGCAGCTCTGTGTTTCAGGGGAGTGCTGGCTGTAAACAGCAGATGGGTTTGAAATGTGCCGCAGCCAGACCCGCCAGGTGCTGCTGTGAGGGATGCACACACACACACACATCCAGGCCTTTATTATCCCTGTGTTGTGTTGAGTCACACAAATACACCCATGGTGAGGGAAGCACAGGGATGGCAGGTCACACAGGATCATGGAATCCTGGGGTGGTTTGTGTTAGAAGGGACCTTAAAGCCCATCCAGTGCCACCCCTCCCATGGGCAGGGACACCTTCCCCTATCCCAGGTTGATCGAAGCCCTGCCCTTGGACACTCCCAGGGATGGGGCAGCCACAGCTTCTCTGGGCACCCTGTGCCAGTCTCAGATGATGGGATGTGGTTTTACCACAAGTGATGCCTCCTCTCTGCTTCTCTCCTGCCTTGGGACAAACAGCCTGTAAATGGTCACTGGGATATTTCCCCTGAGCTTTTGCACACACAGAGCAGCATTAGAGAGTCACCAGAAGGAGGTTGTGTGAGCTCATGGATTTGGGAAGGATTTCTGCAGGACCAGAAGCCCGTCACTAGGATGATGCTGTTTACCTGCCACGGCAGGTGACACAGGTGTGACAGTTCTGAGTGGGGATCCCTGAGGTGCTTCCCTGCATTTGGAGCCTGGCACTGGACTCCTGGGTGAATTTATCTTCTGTAGAAGTCCTGGCAGAACAGGGGAGACGATGAGGTTCAGAGAATGAGGGGGCTGTGAATGGTGCAGCTGGAGCCAAGGGCTCACCTGGCAATGGTCACAGCAGCCCAGGAGTGGCTGTGCCCGGGTTATGCCGGGTGCTCCGAAGGGAGACAAGGTGTGAACTGGCACATTCCAGGCGTGGAGCTCCCGTGGACTGGCCGGGTGTAGGAAGCAGGGGGGACTCCTGTGTCCTGACCTGTGAGAGGTGACAGCCTGACAGATCCCCCCCCATTGTGTCCCCAGGGCCCAGGTGGCACGAAGACGGGCACGCCACGCTCGGGGCAGGCGCAGAGGAACTCCACCAACGCCACCCGCATCCCGGCAAAGACCCCCACGGCCCCCAAGACCCCTCCCAGCTCCGGTAGGTGACGGGGGCAGCCGTGTCCTGGTGACCTGAGTGGTGTGTCCTGCTGACCTGAGTGGTGTGTCCTGGTGACCTGAGTGGAGTGTCCAGGCTTTCCCTGCAGTTCTGGGCAGGGTTTAATGACCAAACTCAGCCCTAAGCACGGGCACAGCACAGGGTGAGGGGTGCCAGGGGACTGGGAGCAGCTCAGCTCTCCCAGAGCTGGGATGATCCCTCTGGAGTGAACCTTTCCAAGTCACCGGTGTGTAGGAGAGGGCAGTGGCCTCTTGCTTTTGGGATTCTCTCCAATTTGGAAGATTCAGGCAGCTCTGGGTTTTTTTTTTTTTAATCCATCCTTTTCTCTCTTGACAATTATTTCACAAAGACCAGGGGCAAGAGGATCAATTCTTCGATTGCAGGAGTGGAGATAAGCTCATTATTATTCTCAGAGGAGAAAAGCAGCAGGCATTGTGAATTTCCATTAAAATGGTGCATTTCACTGAATACATATATATATATAAAATCATACTTAACCAGAGCTCCATAAAACCTTAATTAGTTTTCCAGCTTTATTATGTTTAAGCATCTTTCTCATTCACTAAACAGGCAGAAAGGAGCAGAAAAAACCACCTCCTGCAGCAGCAAAGACTGAGAAAGGTGATGTTTAAGGGTTTTCTTCTCTCATTTCCTTTTTCAAACCGGGGACACTTCAAAGCTGCTTCAGCCATCAGCCTCATTTAATTACAGTGGGGGAAAAATTGTAAAAACGCTTCCAAATTTGTAATAGAAAAGTGGTTTTGAGTGTCTTTTGTTTGCACTTTGCCACGCATGCTCAGGTGGGGAGTTTTAGCAGTGATCCAGGCAGCAGAGGAGAGCATCTTCCTTCTGGGATACAGGGGAGATGGGCTTTAAACCACAGCTTTCCTCCCAGAAAAATGGAGCAGAAGGAGCACTGGGAACAGCGGGTGGGCTCTGGGATGAGGCAGATGACCCCCAAAATGGGCATAAAGGGGCTGAGCAGGGACAAGGTCTGGTGTGCCCGGCTCGCTCACCCCGCACTCCCTGTCTGCAAACTCCAGGTGAGCAGCCCAAGTCTGGAGACAGAAGCGGTTACAGCAGTCCCGGCTCCCCCGGGACTCCAGGCAGCCGTTCCCGCACCCCCTCTCTGCCCACCCCACCAGCCAGGGAGCCCAAGAAGGTGGCAGTGGTTCGCACCCCACCCAAATCTCCGGCGTCTGCCAAGACCCGCGTCCAGCCCTCGGCCGCGCCCATGCCCGACCTGAAAAACGTCAAGTCCAAAATCGGCTCCACCGAAAACCTGAAGCACCAGCCCGGAGGTGGAAAGGTAAATGTGGGCCTGGCGGTGGGGACTGCGGGGGCTGGGTGTGGGAGAGCCTCCCTGGAGCAGCAGCAGTGGGCAGCCACACTGGAGCTGGGCTCCAGCCGGATCCTGGAGTTTGGGTTGGAATTCCTTGCCTGGCTTAGTGCAGCTGGGATGTGCCACGGAGAGCTCGTGGAGTGGCTGCCAGGGAAGGACATTCCCTCAGGTTAGGGACAGATTGTCCCTAGTTAGGGAGAGTTCGGTCCGGATTGTGACCTGCAGGGCTCAGGAGTGTCAGGGTTGTGTGGTTGTATGATTGGAGCATTCCCTCTGTTAGTGAGCAGGGGACTGGGCTGTCTCCTTGTGAAGGTCTCAAGCTTGGACACAAGATTTTCCAGGTTTGGGATTTTGGATCCAGCTCTGTTGGCAAGGTTTGGGGTTGTGTTCTGCCATCAGGTGCTGTCTGGCTACGTGGGCGGTGTGGCATGGCCAGAACTGGTGGCACTTTTATCCTTTTGACCACTTTTCCACTCCCAGAGAAGCTGTTTCAGGAGCAGCAAAGTGAACTCTGTGCTCCAAGTGCTTGGGAATGAGGGTCCTGGGTTAAATTCTGCAAGGCTGGCAGGGGACACTGCCTGTCCTGGCGGTGACACAGCCTGTCCTGGGGGTGACACTGCCTGCTCTGAGGTGACACTGCCTGTCCCAAGGGTGACTGTGCCCCAGGGGGACACTGCCTGTCCCAGGGGTGACTCTCCCTGGCTCGCAGACCTTGCAGAGCCATCACAACCCTTCCCTGAGTGCTGTGCGTGGCATTTTGTGTGACCTCTGTGGCTCTGAACGTTCCCCGTTGGCACATTGGGGAGGCTCTGGGATGGCTCCTCTGCACCCCCCGAGATGCCAGCCTGCTTTTCCGTGGCCTTCCAGGGGTTTTCTGCTGTGGCTGGAGGTTTACTGGCTTTGTGCTACAATCCAGGGGAGCTGTTGGTCATGAACACAGCAGCATGTGTCTCTTTTTTGGCGGGGGGGCTCAGCTTTCCTGCCCACTTAGCACAAAACCCACCCCCACAAAACCTGTTTTCCCGGGATTTTAGAAGCAACCCTTCTGTTTACTGGAAATGAGTTAAATTATTCACCCATTCTTTGGAATCCAGCTTTTACAAGTTGGTTTTTTCCCTCTCTCTGCTTCTCTGTCAGACATGTTTGTTGTTGTTTCTGAAAGAGTAAGAACAGCTGAATCTGGGACAATTCCTTGCCCTTTGCTGGGTGCTCTGTTGGGGATTCTGGACACAGGGCTGCTCTCAGCAGGTTGGTTGCAGCTGGAGCAGAAGGGGCTGATGCTACCAGTTCGATTTTAGCTGGTCAGAAACGGGTTTGGAGCCTGCTCTCCGTGCAGATTCCAGACCCCCAGCCCAGGGAAGCAGAGGAACGTGGGGACACACACCAGGAGCCAGCCAGGCCACGTCTCTTCCAGTGTTTCTGCATGGTCTGAGCACTTTGGTTGTCACTGGATCACTGGGGGCTGCTCTGGCAAAGCCTGGTCTAGCAGAACTGGGTCCTGAATTGGGGAATTAGTTGATGTGAATGTGGGAAATCCTGCTGGAGGCACCGTCCAGCTGTGGTGCTCTGCAGGGAGCTCTCCTGGCAGCAGCAATCCGGGGATGGAATGCTGGGATGGATGTGATGTGTGGTGCCTGCTCAGCCAGATTTGGGGCCGGGGCCGTCCAGGACTGAAGGACCTGATGCTGCAGGACGGTCCCACTCATAGGGTTGTGCTTCAGACAGGCTCAGGCCTGTGGGTTGTTACCTGCATTTACACCTGTGTAGGAGGTAAAGCCTCTCCAGAGTGTGAGGGGGAAGGAGCAGGGACATCCTTCACCCTGGTTTGGCCTGGAGTAGCTGCTCTGATGCACGAGGTCACTTCAGTGTAGCTGCCCTTGCAACACCAGATGGGGAAAACCAAACCCCAAATGGAACAAACAATCCGTGTGTGGAGGGAAGGCTTTGGGCTGGGAGGGTGTAGCTGCTGTGGTGTGTGGTTCCCGTGTGGCACCAACCCCTTTCCCAGCCTCTGTCCCTCTGGAGATGGTGCTGGGAATCTGTGACAGAGCTGCTGCCTTCAGGGGTGGGCTGGGCTGCCCCTGGCATCCCTCCTGGACAGGGGTAAGAAAACTGCAGGTGTCAGGCAGCATCCCTGGGATGGGGCTGCATCCCTGCCTTGGAGCAGCATCCCTGGGATAGACTTGTATCCCTGGCATGTGACCACATCCCTGGAATGGGGCTGCATCTCTGGAATGGGGCTGCATCCCTGGCCTGGCACTCCACCCTGGCAGCATTTGCTCTCTCTTGGTGACTGTGGAGGGCGTGTGAGCCCTGCACAGCTCTGGCATCTTCTCCCAGTGCTGGACACGCAGCTCCTGCTCTCCAGCCCGGCCAGTGGCACCTGTGTGCCAGGTGTGCCTGTCCCAGAGGGGGATCATGATGCCAGGCACGGGAGCTGGGGCTGGGCAGGCATTTTCCTCTCAGCTCCATCCCTTCTTCTTCCACTGGCTCTGCAGGAGGCGAGTCTCAGGGCACTGGTGCAGTCTCACCAGTCTCACCATCATGGGTTTGCTGCCCAGCGAGTTCCCCGTTCTGGTCAGTGGAAGAAAATGGGATGAGCTGGTTCTTTGGCCGGAGTCTGTGGCCTGGGGAGCAGGGCTGCATCACCATCCAGACATCTCCAGTCTCCGGCTACAACCTGCCCACCTCCATCTTCATTTTCCAGCCCATGAGTCCACAAATCTCAGCAGCAAGGCAGAGATCCTCCTTTTCCCCTCTCAGCACTGGAAGGCAGGTCCCCAGTTTTAGGGCTGTAACACCCGGTCAAGCTGCAGATGGTCACGTTGTTTCTCACGCTCTTTTCTGGCTACTAAAGGTGCAGATAATTAATAAGAAGCTGGACTTTAGCAGCGTTCAATCCAGGTGTGGCTCAAAGGATAATATCAAACACATCCCGGGCGGAGGCAGTGTGAGTACCTTCACACTTTCAATGCTCTATAACAGTTCTTATGATAAAGTGGCATGTTGTGTACACTGAACTGCCAATGCTATCTGCAGCGACCCTGCCATCAGATAGCTATTGGTGACGTGCAATGACTCTTTTCTGGCTACCAAAGGTGCAGATAATTAATAAGAAGCTGGACTTTAGCAGCGTTCAATCCAGGTGTGGCTCAAAGGATAATATCAAACACATCCCGGGCGGAGGCAGTGTGAGTACCTTCACACTTTGAATGCTCTGTGATGAATAACCCTGATTTTAGTGGCATGTTGTGCACTAACCACCAATGCTATCTGCAGCCACCCAGCTGTCACATAGCCATTGGGGACGTGCTGTGCTTTAACCCTGTTAACCCAAAGGACATGGTGAGACCAACCCTGGACAGAACCCAACTGCCCTGAGTCCAAACCATGTCTGGAACAGAACATCCCAGTGACTCCCTGGTTTGGCGCTGCCTGGGAGGCTGAAAGCCTCGCTGTGTGTGGGATGGGGCTCTGGCAGACAGTGGGGTAGGAGGTGGGGAGATGTTCTGAGCAGACCCAGTCCTTGTCGTGCTGCTGAATTGGACACGACCCTGCCCAACACGTGAATGTGCCCGTTCCCATCAGGCAAGTATGATCCGTGCAAATACAATTAAACTCCTCACTAACAAACGTGTCCAGCAGCGCCCACGGAGGCTGAGCCTGAAGTACTGCTGAGTTAATTGATTTGAGCGCTGGCATTTCCAGCTGTTCCCAGATAAATACTGGACTCAGCTTTCAGTTACTGTGCCAGAAACCTGGAGAAACTCCACGGAGGGTGGTGGTGGACTTACAGCAGCTCCACTGGGGACAGTTTGGGTCCAGAAAAGTTGATGAGCCAAGAGACCCCAAGCAGTGTGACCCAGGGTCTGTGGGGGCCTGGCCTGAGGCCACCTGAGGGAGCATCTCAGATGTTCCCCATGGATTTTCCTTGGGCTGCTTGTGATCTCTGTGGATGCCCTCCCTGAGAAATTGGGCGTTTCAGAGAGCTTGGCACAGGAGGACAGGGACACAGCTGGGTCTGCAGCCTCTGGCTTGAATTTTGGTGTCATCCTGCAGTTATTTCATGGCCACATTTGCTGCTCTGCAGAGCCCAGGGCCCTGTGAAGCAGTTCCATGGTTGTTCCTTTTCCTTACCCCGGGGCCCTGCTCTGGCTGGACTGCCTGGTGTGTGATGGACCAGGAACTGGTGCTGGCCACAGATCCTCTGTGCTGTGGCTGGGGATGAGCCATGGAGAGCTCACACCGTGGGCAAGCGTCTGGGTTAAGAATTATCAGGACTTTTGGCTGGGGGTTGTGCTCCCTCCCCCAGGCCCTGCCAGCACTGAAAGCCCCATGATCTGTGCCTGGCTGCAGCGGCTCTGGGAGCTCTCACAGCACAGCCCTGTGATCTCTGCCTGGCTGCAGCGGCTCTGGGAGCTCTCACAGCACAACTCTGTGCTGACGTGGCTGCACAGCCCATGCTGGGAGCTGGGATGGGCCTTGGGGCTCCTCTTGGAAAGGGGCAGCAAGAGACCCCCTGGCTTTGGTGGCTGTTGTGTCTTTACCATCAGCAGGGACAGCCTGCCCAGCCATCCCCCCTTCCAGAGGGAGCTGTCACTGCCTGGTCTCAGCACCTGGATTTTTAAGCCCGTGGATGCTCTGGCCAGGTGACGAATTAGGCAAAAAGCGTTGCTGATGCAGAGAGGTGGGATCCCCAGGTCTCTGGCACTGGTTTCCAAGGCAAACAACTCTGTTCCCCGTTTCCTTTCTTGCTAAAATGCAGAAGATCCTTCTCTGCTCCCCAGCAAGATGGGAAGGGATAACAGAGTCCTGTCTGTCAAAACAGGGACTGGAATGAGGGCAGAAAGTTCCAGTTGCTGATTTCCTGCTCTGGGAAAGGAAAGTCTTTCAGTCCCAGCTCTCAGTGGTGCCTGAACTGCTCTTGGGCCCTTTGGGGGTCACAGCTGGGATTAGAAAGGCCCCATCTGCCCCTTGGGGTCCGTTCCTGCCTTCCAACCCAATCCAGCTCCTCTCCTGCCCAGTGCATTAAACGTGTGACCTTTCCGCAGCTCTGTCTCTGTGTCTGTGTCCACCCTGGGGGTTCATTGCCCCCCTCTCTCTGTCTCCTGTCAAACGTGCCTTTGGGTCTGTGTGAGCATCAGAGACAAGGCAGGTCAGCCCAGGGCTCTGTGCTGCTGGGACTCAGCCTCTGCTCCCCCTCCTTTTCCTGGCTGATGGTGAAGGGGGGGGAAGTGTTTCTCATGGGTGTGACCATCACAGTCCAGCACCCGGCTCTGAGGGTGAGAACCGACTTTGCACCTTCCTCTGGGGTTTCTGGGTCAGCACAGGGTGCTCCGGTGTGACGGAGAGCAGTGAGTGAACCCTTCGTGCTGGTGAGGAGCCAGCTCCTCTGCCAGGCTCCCTCGGGTGCTGGCACATCCTTCCTGAGATTCCTGAAAACAACACGGAGAGCAGCCCCTGCTCCCCGGGAAATCCAGGATATCCCCGAGACCGTGTGGGAACCAACCTCGGGGTGTTGACAGCCCAACTCCTCCCGCACTGACCCACAGGCGGCTGTGAGTCCCAACCCCCAGCCTGGGACAACCCCGGGGGTCCTGGGAGGGTTCCCTGCCCACCTTGTCTCCTGCTCCTGCCGTAGGTGCCCTGTGTGTGCCCTGGTGCCAGGGGATGTTCCCAGTGTGGTGTGTAACTGCTAACGAGCACTAAACCGTCCCTCCTGTGTGTGTGTGTCCCGTGTCACCCGGTGTCCGTGAGCAAAGGCCCCTCTGGGGATGGGGAACCACGTTCTGTCCCCATGGTCAGAGGCAGAATTTGTGAGAAACGAAGCAAAAACGGGGCATAAATATCACGAAACGCTGTTGCGGTTCAGTATTTCGTAACTGCCGTTTGAACCTCTGTGATGTGATCTCCAGATATTTAGAGACTTTGCTTTGCTTTTATTTTTTTATATATATATATATATTTAATTTTTTTTAACCCTTATTTCCGTTACAGCATTTTTTCAGAAATGCATATTTTGGTCACTCTTTCGAAAAGTTCTGTGCACATTGATCATTTCTGTTCTTTCAGTTTTTGTGGACATAAGCTTTATGTTTTACACCAGAAAAGGTATTTATTTTTTTACGTTTTTTTTTCCTCTCTGGTATATCTCCTCCTTTTGGATGATGTTGTATGCGAATCTTAATTAATTACCACTCCACTTTCTCTCTCACTCGAGCACTTTAAAATTGCCTCTGCTCCCCCCCCACCACCTCTGTGGAGAGGTGATGTGCATGCTGACATGTTAAAGAGGCTACTGCACACGGGCATTAATCTCCCATTTCTGACCACGGTTTCTTTTGTGTCATTAATCTTTCCTGGGGTTTGAGGTGTCCTCTCCCTCCAATCCAGCTCCGGTGCCGCTGTGTGTTGTGCTCCCCCTCCCCAGCCCTTCCGTCCTCCCAAAACAGGCTCATCCTTTTTTCCTCTCTCCCACCGGCAGGTTCAAATCGTTTACAAGCCGGTCGACCTGAGCCATGTGACATCCAAATGTGGTTCCCTGGGCAACATCCATCACAAACCAGGTACCCCGTGGTTCGTCCCGGGGGTGGGGTGGGGGTGTCTGGAGGTGGGGAGAGGGTTGGGGGGAGAGCAGGGAGTGAGGGGAGACACGTGGGGCAGGGACTGGAGCGTCAGAACGTCCGCAGGAGGGCTCAGGGCAGGGCAGGGATGTGGTGGGATCTGAAGGAGTGACAGGACAAGGGGGAATGGCTTTGGACTGACAGGGAAGAGGTTTAGAAGAAATCCTTCCCTGTGAGGGTGGGGAGGCCCTGGCACAGGGTGTCCAGAGAAGCTGTGGCTGCCCCATCCCTGGTCCAAACCCACTTTGGATAGAATTTGGAGCAGCCTGGGACAGTGGGAGGTGTCCCTGTCTGTGGCAGGGGGTGGCACTGGATGGGCCTTAAAGTCCCTTCCAACCCAAACCATTCTGGGATTCCATGGACACCTTTGTGCCAACACACCCCTGGAGGTGGGAAGTATTTGGGAATAAACAGGGGGAGCTGGCTGTGTTTAGGGCAGTAAAGTCACCTCCCCGCCCTTGGTTCTGTTAAACACGGGGGTGTCTGCCAGCTCTGCACAGCATCCTGTGGGAAGTCCCTTTGCTCTGGCTCCTGGGTTTCCCAAGTCACCCTCTTGCTGACATTTCCCTGCTCCTCACCCTCTGCTCAGGGCTGTGGCTGAGCCTCCTTGGAGCATCCTCAGTCCTCACTGACCCCACCCTGTGCTCTTTGTTCCAGGTGGTGGCCAGGTGGAGGTGAAATCTGAGAAACTGGACTTCAAAGATAAGGTGCAATCGAAAATCGGGTCCTTAGACAACATCAGCCACGTCCCTGGAGGAGGGAATAAAAAGGTAAAGGGGCACTGGGGTGGGAACAGGCACACTGTGCTCTGTCTGTCTGTCTGTCAGGGGTTGTGCAAGGGAAGGGGGGGGGTCAGTCTGGCCTTGGAGAGGGTCCTGCTGCCCATCCCAGCCCAGGGGACATTTGCTGCAGCAGAGCTGCCCGGATTCCAGTCTGTGTCCCTTCCTGGCCTGTGGCCACACAAACAAGCGTTCATGTCGGTGACAGCCTCTGCTGCGGTTTCCTGCTCTCTCTGCTGTCTCTGAAGGTTGTGTTTGTGTCTCAAACTTTTCCTGTGCAGAAGTGTCACCGTCAGCAGCTCCCGTGCCCTCTGTGTGGCACCTCAGAGGGGCTGGATCCCACTGAAGGGGGAGCACTGAAGGCTCAGCTTTATTTAGAGCAGGTGACTTTGCAGCAGGCAAAGATCTGTCCTTCCTGACTGAGGGCTCTGGGGAGGGGGAGTTTGAGGGGATTTAAACTGGAAGACAAAAGCCACTCAGGTCAGTGGAACACTGAAGTTGGCGTGAGCTGTTCCCACCGAGGCTTTGGTGGTGACTTGGGTGAGTTTTAGCCGAGTGAAACCACCTCCACAGCTTGGCTTCAAGGCCACCAAGTCCCCAGCAAGGTGGGCTGGGGACACCAGGTAAGGCCAGAGCTGAGACTGCAGCCCGGTGACACACAGGGGTCAATCTCACCAGGGGAAAAAAAAGCACATTTTTATCTTGCTTGTTTTCCCAGCACTTTTTTCTCAGTGGGAGGGGAAGGTTCTGTTTCAGCTGCTGTGTTTTGGCACTTTGTCCTTGTCCACGTGTTGTCTGTGCACCTCCAGCTCTCACCTCCAGCCGGCCTCTGACTGGGACCACTTGACTTCCTTACCCTTCTCTCTGTGCATCAGCCTCCCCTGTGCTTCACTGGGCCCTTGGCCACGAGTTTTGTGCTTCCAGTGACGCTTCTGTCACATCCCAGCGCCTCCCCTGGGCCGCAGTTTAAAGAATTGCCCCTTGCAGGGGAATTTTCTCTGCAAGGCAGTGACCCAGCAGTGGCAGCACCCCCTCAGCCTTCCTGCCTAACCCCACGCCTGGAGGAGGTCGTGGCTGTCACCGTGTTCAGGTGCTGCCTCAAACTGCTTCCACAACAGGCTCGTGCTCTCCCTTGGCTCAGCTGGAGAGTTTTCCTCCCCAGCTCCAGGGGCGGCCACTTTTCTTCCCTGTGAGTCACTGAATGGCCCTGCTTTTTTTTCAGATCTTTTTCTCCACCGTTTTCTATTTCTNCAAGCTGACCTTCCGCGAGAACGCCAAAGCCAAGACCGACCACGGCGCCGAGATCGTCTACAAGTCCCCCACCATCTCCGGAGATGCCTCCCCACGCCGCCTTAGCAACGTCTCCTCCACCGGCAGCATCAACCTGGTGGACTCCCCCCAGCTGGCCACGCTAGCCGACGAGGTGTCCGCCTCGCTGGCCAAGCAGGGCTTGTGATCGGGGCACGGCGGCGACCGGGAGAGAAGACAAGGAAAGGAAACATAAAAACATAAAAAAAAAAAAAGGAAAGGAAAANCCAGTGACGCTTCTGTCACATCCCAGCGCCTCCCCTGGGCCGCAGTTTAAAGAATTGCCCCTTGCAGGGGAATTTTCTCTGCAAGGCAGTGACCCAGCAGTGGCAGCACCCCCTCAGCCTTCCTGCCTAACCCCACGCCTGGAGGAGGTCGTGGCTGTCACCGTGTTCAGGTGCTGCCTCAAACTGCTTCCACAACAGGCTCGTGCTCTCCCTTGGCTCAGCTGGAGAGTTTTCCTCCCCAGCTCCAGGGGCAGCCACTTTTCTTCCCTGTGAGTCACTGAATGGCCCTGCTTTTTTTTTCAGATCTTTTTCTCCACCGTTTTCTATTTCTTTTCTGTATTTTTGTATCTTTTTTTTTCCCCTTCTGGCTGACATTTATCGGGTCGTGGTTTTTGTTGCTGATGCATTTTTTGCCCCCCCCCCACCGCCCTGGGCGGGTTTTTTCACCTGTAGAGAGAGAAAGGCAAGGAAGACAAGAGCCGGATCCCGAGCCCAGACCCTGCTGGGCTCCAGGCCCTGGTGCTGGAGTCGCCCACCCCTGTGGAGAGCCAAGTCCCAGCCTTGCACTCGGCTGGGGAGGGCACCAGTAAGTAGCAAACCCCGTCCAGTTCCCCTCGGCTCGCTGGGAGAGGGGTTTGGCTCCTGGGAGCAGCTCCGTGGGTTGAGGGGAAGCCTCGTGTGCCAGAGGGGGGATCCCACCTCCTCCGAATCTCTGCCAGGGCAGTGGGGAGGATTTGGCAGCATCCCGAGATGCTCCGGTCCCGCCGTCCCCTCCCGCTGTGTGAGCCACTGGGAACGCTGTGCCCGAGGACTGGGA
>WEKX01024174.1:344636-429987 GCA_013390025.1 Pitta sordida | reverse complement strand
AAAAAAAAAAGGAAAGGAAAAAAAAAAAAAGAAACAAAAATAATAATCTGGCCTTCTTCTTCCTCTGTTCCTTTTACAGCTGCTTCCCCGTCCCTAACTGGTTAATGATTTAACCTGCTTTTACTGTTCATTCAGCTCTAGCTCCAGGACTTCAAAATCAGTGACACTATGAGGTACAAAACCTCCTCTCCCCCTGCTCCTCGGAGCGCACAGCCCGGCCCTGTCCCCACGCTGCCCCTCGTCCCCTGGCGCGTCCCTCGCTGTCCCAGCCCTGCCCGGGACCGGCCCGGGGCAGCGGGGAAGGGGCTGTGACCTTCCCACCCTCGTCCCCCTGAGGATGGCCGGGCTGGGTGTGCACAGCCAGGGACTGCGGGGAGGTGCCCTCCCTCCCCGCCGTAAATTTACCTGCTGATTTGGAAAGAAACCTTTTGTTCTTATCTCCGAAAGCCGAGATGTGTCTGAAGATAACGGGCAGGTACCCCCCGCCCCCAGCCCCGCTCCCAGCTCCGGCAGCTGGAGTCCCGGCGAGCCCGGGGTACCCCCCCGGGGCCGTTCCCCTCTCCGAGGCTGTGCTGGAACCGCTGAGTGGATGAGTAGAGGCTTTTCCCCGTTCCTTTGGCAGCCCCTCGTGTCGTAGAGTAGATTTGTCTGTATATGCTTGGACCGTGCCAGGGTGATTGTTTTCATAAACGAGCATGTGTTTAAAAAAAAAAAAAAGAAATAAATGCTGTAAAGTAGTTTTGAGCTGCCCCTCGCCGGCTCTGCCCCAGCCCAGCCCGGGGGGGCTCGGAGGGGGCTCCAGGTTGTGCCGGCACCGCATGTCTGCCGGGTGGGAGGTGGGCACAGAGCCACGGCCCCCGGGGAGGGCTGGGGGCTCCCCAGAGCCCCGGGGACGTTGGATGAGGGGCACTCGCAGCTCCGGGGCTGGGATGGCTCCTGGCTTTGGGTGCCGCTTGTGACATCTGTGGGTTGTTCTCTTTCTTTCCCTGCAAGGTCAGCTCAGCGATGGCGGAGGCGGCAGCTCCATGGCTCTGCTGTGCCGGTGGCAGCGGTAGGAGACCCCGGGAGGACGCGGGGAAGGCGTGAGGGAGGTGCAGCAGCTCCCCCGGCCTGAGCTCCCTGGCACTGAACCCCCTTTCCTGCGCTCCCTGGGTTGGAGGTGGCAGCGTGTCACCCCTCGGTGTCCCTCACATGGCACTGACCACCCTCTGCACAGCTCAGGGACAGGAGCTGCTTTTCCTTCCACTACTTTTTGTTCCTGTGTCTCCCTGGGGAGCACGAGGGGGGTCCCTTGGCTGTCCCCACCTGCCCCTTCTGGCTACAACCAAAGAGGCCCAGATGCCACCAGAGCAGCTCCGGGTGTGTCCCCCAGAGGCCCCAGCCCGGCCGGGGGGGTACAGCTGGTGATGGAGGGGGTCAGGGGGCCCCCAGACCGCGCACCCCAAGGGCTGTTCCACAGGGAAAGCCGTGCTTTCCCAGGAAGGGCCGCAGTCCTGGTGTGACGGGCTGGCAGGGGGGTCCTGCCGGGGCATGAGGCCCTGGGTGTCCTTGGGGTGGTGGCGGTCGCCGCCAAGGCCGTCAGAGCAGCGGCTCCTCCCGGGACAGGAGCTGCAGAGCCGCCTCCGTGTGCCCGGTGCCTGGTGCCAGCCTGGCCGGGGGTGTGGGGAGGGTCCGACCCTTCTGTCCGCAGCCCCGGGAGCTGCTTCACCGCTGGGGAGAGGCTGGTCCGGCAGCGCCGCCACGTCCAGCTCGTCCCTCACTGCGTTGGCTCCGTGATTGTAGCTCTGTGCTCCGCCCCTGACCTTGTGTCGCCGGAGGAGCCACCGCGGTTGGTTTTTTGGGGTTTTTTTTTGTCCTCCGTAAAAACGAACGAGTGGGAGAACCCCCGAGGGCATCACCCCGTTATCGTCCCTTCTGGGCTGCAGGACGGTGGCGCTGAGCTGGCCCAGCCTGCCCTGCCCTGTGCCACCCCCGAGCCCCTGGGCAGCCCCCCAGGGTCCCCAGGGACAGGGACAGGGACATCATGTGCGCCCAGCCTCCCACTGCCCGTGTCCTCGGCCCCGGCCGCCGTCCCCTCCTGAGGGGGGATGTCCTGGGACAGCCCTTTCCATCCACCTGGTCACCCGCTGTCCCCTCCACGTCCCCAGCCCTGACCCTGCGTTCACACCCAGCCCTGAGGGTCCCCGGACAGCCCCGACCCCCCCCCCCGGCTCTTCCTTTACTCCACACACATCTTGGTCTGAAAAGGGTTAAAACCGGCACTGATTTAAAAAAAAACAAAACCAAACCAATTCAATTTCTGCACTCCAAAAGCATCTGGTTGTCAGAAGGTCGGTGCCAGCCTGGGTGGGGTTGGCAGCCCCGGTGTCGGGGAGGGAAGGTTTGATCTCAGTGTATCATTCTAGCTTAGCTTCTGTCTGTGGGTGTCCATAGTGTATCGTGTGTTTAACAACTGGTTTACACTGTTGCCGTAAAAGTGAATTTGGAAATAAAGTCATTACTACGATAACGGCAAACGGAGCCTCTTTTGTGGGGGGTCATGGGAGGGGGGGGTGGGATCCACCCTGAGCCCTCGAGGCTGTAGGAAGTGACAGATTTCATTTTTAACTTTACTTTTCCAGTCCCAGCTCCCACATTTGTTCCTGGGGGTGCAGGGGTTTGGTCCCTGACCCCGCACAGGACATTCCCAGAGGTGAAACAAGACCAAACTTTGCCCCCACAGGGCTTTGGGTCCCATCCAGCCCCAGCTTTCATGGAATCACAGCAACATAAAGAGTTGGAAAAGGCCTCCAAGATGAGCAGGTCCATCCTTTGCCCCAACCCCCCACTGAACCACCTGCAGCCCCAGGTCCCTTTTCCCAGGACTCACCTGCCCTGTGCAGCTGGGAGATGTTTCCAGCAGCTGCTCCTCTCACCGTTTTGCTTTTCCTCCTGTTTTTTTTCCCTTTTTGCTTTTGTCTCCTGTTTGCTTTTCCACCGGATTCTTCCTGCGGTTAAATCCTGGCACTGAACCCAGCGGCTGCTGCCTCCTACTTCAATCACCTGGATAATCAGCACCTTCCCCTTTCGCATCCACTGGGATAATCAAGAGTGTAACCCCCTTATTTTGGGACCACAGGGGCACCCAAACTCCCATCACCTGCCCCAGTGCAGAGCCCAAATCCAGAGTTCCCACAGGACAATTCCTCCTCTCACTGACAGTAACTCCTGGGAAATAATTCCAGAGGATAAAAAAAAGAGGCCACAGAAAGGTGGGGTGGGAGGGAAGCGGCCCAAGGGTCCCTTCCCCCCCCCGTCCCGGAGTTTCACACTCATCACAGGGAAGAGTCCGTTTTAATTTTTTTTTTAATCTTTTCTTCTTTTTTTTTTTTTTATAAGCACATTTGTGCTTTGCCAACAGAATCAAGACATTAACAAAGATCAGCTTCTCGGAAGAAAAGCATTTCTATATAACAAGGACATTACACAGCTCAAAGCAGGAAAAGAAAATATTTACAAAATACAAGGTGGGTTTGGGTTTTTTTTGTTGGTTTTTTTTCTGTGTGTGTGTGTGTGTGTGGATTTTATAATGCTAAAAGGGTTATTCAGAATTTTCAACCTTATAAATAGAAAAGCACTTCTGCAGAGGGATATGGTAGCGCCGTTGGTGGTTGTTGGGTTTTTTTTTGTTTTAAAGAAACAATGACGGAGCCTTTAAACTAGAACAGAACCAAAAAAAAAAACAAACAAAAACCACGAGATAATGTTGAAAATTGTGAAAACCCCGACCATGAAGCAGTTCAGCAACTATTTCTTTACGATTACAAAATGGAAAAAAAAAAAAAAAAAAAAAGTCTTTTGTAAATTTTTTTTTTCCTTTTTTTTTTTGTTTTTTTGGTTTTTTTTTTGGTGATGTGATTATACATAAGACAGGCACGATGCTCTAGCAACAGGACAGGGACCAGGAGCCACACCCGTCGGGCTGGGGAAGCGTCACGGATGGGGACGGGTGTGCGGGGTCCGGGATCACGGGGAGGGAACAGCAGCGAACTGGGGCTCAAACTCAAATCCCTGTCGGGGGCACCCGGGAAATGAAACGGGGCCGTGCGGGAGTGGAGCGAAGCTGTGGTGACCCCCCGACTCCCCTCCCTGCCCTCCCCGGCCCCAGCACCGGGCACGGCCACCCCGGGAATTCTCCTGCTCGAAGCATGGGGAATGTCCCCTCCCTGCTTCCCAAATCCCACCAGGTCCCTCCTTTCCTCCCCCGCCTCGCCGGGCACAGCAAGGGCTGCTCCAAACCTGGGGAGAAGGAAGGAAGGGGGGGATCCAGGAGGGGCAGAATCCCCCCCCCCCAAGGGACACCTGGAACTACAACCTGCGGGAGGGAAACGCGGGAGGGGGAAAGTGCAGGTGGAAACTCTGCAGGTGAGGGCAGCCAGACAGTGAAGGTTGCAATCCCAAGACATCACTTTTCACCACTAATTTCACTCCACTAAAACCTTTCAGGGTTGGGGAAGGAGGGGGAAGGGGGGAGCAGGTTAAGAGAAAACGACACCCTTTTGTTGGGAAAAACTATCCCCGAAATCTGCTAGTCAGCTAAATCCTGTGCTCTAGATTTATACACCTAAGGGGGGGGGAGGGAAGGGGAGGGGGTCTGGTGGCTGCTCCCCTCCCGAGCTTCACTCCACTGGGAGGAATCTGGGGGCTCATTCATGTGACGAGGAAACATGGAGAAGGAAAAAAAAATAAAGANGAGGAAACAAGGAAAAGGAAAAAAAAAAAAAAAAAAAGAAAAAAAAAAAAAAAAAAAAAAAAGAAAACAAAAAACAGTTTCTAAACTCCTTAAATTCACTAAAAACTGTGAAAATTCCCGGCAGGATGTTTGAATATCAAACGCAGATTTTGGAAGCTTTAATGCCAAGAGTTAGTTCTGTGTGTTGGTTTGCTCATGTCTCCCCGTGTGTCTCTATCTGTGCGCTGGCCGCAGCACTGCGGAGCAGGAGGAGGAGGAGGAGGAAGAGGGAGAGGAGGAGGAGGAGGAGGAGGAGGAGGAGGAGGAAGAGGAGGGAGGGACCAGCGGGGTTCGGCTCTTGAGGCTGGCCAGGCTGGGTGAAGCCGAAGTGCCATCGGATTCCCGGGAGGATTTACTGCCGGACGTGCGGCGGGTGCAGCGCGACAACCGGTCCTGGGGGTCGGATTGGTCCTCGCACTCTGTCCGGGGATCGTAGGACAGCGGGAAGGTGCGGCGCTCCCAGGGCTGCACGGCCTGCGGGGGAGAGAACCCGGTCATGGAAATCCTGTGGAAAAGCTCCTCCTGTGACTCCCGTGCTGTGCCCCAGCCTTGGGAACATCGCCTGGGAAGTCTCGGATGTGCGGAGGACACCGAGCTCCCAACGGAGCTGGAAAAGCCTCCTGGGCATTCCCCTGCCCAGCCCAGCATTCCAGCATCCCCCACACCCCCATTCCCCACGGGCAGGTGTGCCCAGAACCCACCTGCTCGTCCAGGCCGGCCTCGGGCGTGGAGCAGCGCGTGTCCTCGCTGGACAGGAGGCGCAGGGAGTCCCGGGACAGGGGGGTCAGGGGGGCACAGAGCAGTTCGGGGCTGATGGGGCTGCGCGGGGAGTGGCTGTGGGACAGCTCCAGGTGGGGGTGGTAGCTGCCCACCTCGGGGGACGCCGGCTGAGGAGTCGAGGGGTTCCCCAGCTGGGGGGTCGTCCGTCCGTCCGTGGATCTGTAGGACCTGGGACAGGAGCAGGGGGTGAGAGCCCGGCCTTGGCCCAGCTGTGCTTCCCTTCTGCCACCCGATGCCACCCCGTGATCCCTCCCACCCCGATGGGAGCGGCACAGGAGAGCAGGGAATGCCACAGCCCCATCCAGGCCCAGCTCTCCCGAGGTTCTGTGTCCCACACATCTCCTGTGAGGATCCTGCCCAGCGGGAGCTCGGGATGTGCCGATTCCAAGCTGAACTCAGCCAGGTCACTCTTGGCACAAACACAGCAAACCTCATCCCCATGTCTCCCTACTGGGAATTACTGGCCCCAGCTCTGGGGATATCTCCATCCTTGGGAGCGTTTATGCCATGGCCCCAGCCTGGTCTCCTGCTGGAAATCCTTTCCTAGCAGGATTCCTAAAGCTAAGAGCAGCCAGCACCTCAACACGGCCCCTTCCACCAATGTCCTCACAAGACTCGGGGAAACAAAGCCATGAAGCACTTCCAGATACAAGGTATGGGCTGAACAAGTTTGGAAGGAAACACCAAAACATCCCACTGACTCCAGGAGCACCAGGAATTGCAGCTGCAGAGCAAACAGGGCAGCAGCACCAACAGGGTTTGACAAAGGTCAGCTCTGCACCTGCTCAAGTTCCTCCAGAAACCCCCAACGACACAAAACCAAAACCACGGCCAGGCTGAGACACCAGGGACAGCCACAGCTGGGAACCAGCAGCGTTTCTGCCCCACTGCAAAGTGGCTCCAACCAGCCAAACCACTGGAAATGGAGAGGAATGGAACTGTGCACATGTAGGAGGAAATCACAAACAGCTGGAAACCGTGGGAGGTTTCAGACACCCACTCACAGAGACACTGCCAAGGGAATCCAGTGTCCAGGGGAACACAAGGAGATGTGAGCACAGCCACTGCCCCCAGCACAGCCCTTGTGCTTCCCTCTGGAACAGCAGCTCCCACACTCGGAGCAGTGCAAGTCCTCGACAAAGCAGAATCCAAAGCTGCCGCCAGAGTTTTCTGCAATCAAACCCAGGGCTGACTTCACCCCTACACAAACTTCCCCACACCAGCACAAGCTTTAACCCACTTTGATGGATCAGGTGGTCTGGGAGAGCCTCCCCAGAGCATCCCCCTGGGATGGGGGTGCCGTGGGAATGCCAGGCCGGCCCAGAGGAGGCCGTGGGCAGGGCTGTACCTGCTGCCCCTGCGCTGGGGGGGGACGCTGGTGCTCCAGAGCCACCGCGCCCGCTCCATCTCCTCACACTTCCCGTGCCGGGCGGCGAAGGCAGAGTCAGACAAGTCCTCAACCTGGAAAGGGAAGGACACGGGGCTTGGTCAGAGCTTTCTGTGATTAAACAACCACCCAAGTGCTTAGGAAGAGATCTCAGGGAGAACTGAAAACCAAAGGAAAGCCACTTATCCCAGATGGAAGCACTTGCATAGAGGTTTAAAGAAATACCATCACCAATTAAACTAAAATAATGATAAGTAATAACTACAGTGGCTGGTCATGATTTCTTCATGAGACTGGTGCCTCGAGAAGTCTCCTGGCAGCAATCAGACCCTGGATTAAGCTGTACCCAGCCAGTTAACCCAACTTCTCATGTCTTTTCTCTAAGGGAGACACCACCCTGCTGATGTTCTCTGTGCCTGCTCCCTCTGTGGACACTGCTCAGCCACCACCAACCCCTTCCCACATCAACTGGGAAATAAAAATCCCTCTTACCTCGTCGTTATCCTCCTCAGGGCTCACTTTCAGGGTGCCCATATCCACTTCACGCCAGCTGCAACACACACCAGTGGGCACCAGTCAGGGCACAGCCAGAACCAGCTGCACATCCCCCCCCTCACTAACACTGGCTTTGGGGAAAGGGAACATTCCACTCTGCCACGGGAGGACCATCACACTTAGGCTGGGTTTGAAGCACCACATCCCTCCTCACTGATCTGGCAGCGCAGCTGAAGCCAAAGACAGAGGAAGCAGAGCAGAGGCTGCAGCATTTCCTCCTCTTCCTCTGGCTCAGGTGCTCCTGAAACGGGCCTGGGCAGAGCATGGGGGACCCAGGAGGATGTAAGAGGGAAGGTGGGAGGAGACTGCACTGCAGGGTGAACCCAGCCCAGGCACCTGCAGAGCTGGGAAACCTCCACCAGGATCTCTGGCTCAGCAGCAGGACAAGAGGGTGACCAGGATGAGTTTAGATTGCACAGAGGGCTCCGAGGGCTGTTGGCTTTGAGGCCCAAGGGACCCCTGGACAAAATAGCCACTCATAGCTACTCTGCAGGGTGACCAGGATGAGTTTAGATTGCAGAGGGCTCCGAGGGCTGTTGGCCCCTTGGACAAAATATTCCCTGAGCCACTCTGCATCAATGGTCAGCTTTCCAAAGCTGCCCTTACACTCCCCAGGAAGAAGCCGAGCAAGACCCTGTCCTGCATCCCTCCCTGGGGCTCAGGCAGTACCTGGGTGTGAGGATCTCTTTGTACTGCAGCTTCTCCACACGGGTTGTTGCAGCCACAGACATGGGGATGACGATGTTGTTGATGTCAAAGGAACTCTCCCCTCTCCTCCTCCTCGGCTGCTGCAACGGGAACACAAGACCCACGTGAAAAAGGAACATTTTGTCAGGCTGGAAAGTCACTGATGGAAAAAGGGCCAAAGGGCCTCGTGTGACCTTATGGACACTTCAGAACCAACAGCATCAGAATAGAGGTCACCTGCTGCTCGCTCCAAGTCCTCCTCCCAACCCAAAATCCTTGGGAGGAAGGTCCAAACAAGGGCTTTTGTCCCTGGAGGCACTGGACCAAGGTGAGCCAGGGCTGCTGAGCTCCAGCCACCAACCCCACACTGGCACCAGGTGGGTCAGGACACTGATCTGGCTGACAGAGTGACCCAGCAAGAGAAAAAGTCTCCCATAACACTCAGTTCCCTACTGCCAACATAAAGCAGGTGGGGATCCTCAGGCAAGAGGGAAGAACCTGTTTGGGAACAGCTGCCCTGCTTGTGTCCCTGCAGGGGTCTGGGCCCACTCCAGGTGACCCTGGGACAGAGGAGGAGCAGAGCAGAGAGGAGCTCATCCCAGGTCCTGACAGCTCCACCAAGGGCCCAACAGCTTCCAAATGCTCTGTGCTTCCAACTGGAATAGGTTTTGCAAGAAGGGAAGAAGCTCCACATCGATCTGTTTAAACCTCGGTGAACACTGGGTGCTCTTCCACCACCCGCCTCCTCCAAGAGCCTGTGGAGCAGCACTGATGGGACAGGGACACAAATCCTCCCGGATCAGCCTGATGGGCAAATGGCCTTCCTTCCTCATGGATTCACCACATTCTCCAATCCCTCAGATCTGTGGGAACCCAACCACAGCCAAATCCCAGGGCTGGTGTGGGGCAGCAGCCAGGAAATCCAAATCCCAGCGTGTCCCTGACCTTGTTTGGGGAGCACACGCAAACCTGGGACTTCTTGCGACGCTTGAACCCAGGACCTCCACCCCTGAGCCCAGAGCCCCGAGCCTGGAGTCCTCGTGTGGGACTCGGCCATGGAAGGGAAGTCTCTTCATCTGGTACAGTGGATGGAGCCTGGAATGCTCTCACAGGACTTGGATGTGGAAGGGAAATCTCTTCATTGTGCGTTTCTGAATGAGGTTGTAAAAACGCAGCAGCAAAGAGGACCAAGGTGGGGTGTGGAACCAAGGAAAGGCCTTTGGGATGTGCTTGAGCTGCTAAGAAGAGCTGTGCTCTTCTTCAAACCGCCCAGGACACTCGAGCTGAACCACTCCTGTTCTTCTGACACCCTGATGTCACAGTTGCTGATGCAATAACCGAATGGAACTGAAGGGAACAACATGGAACCCCACGCAACAAGCTTGGAGTAAGGGACCAAGGCACAGAGGACTGAGCTGGAAGTGGTGCCTCAGCTCTGCCAGGGACAGACGTCTCTTACCCACCCTGCTTGCCCTGCCAGGGCTCAAGGAGTCCTGCCCTGTTGTCCCTGGGTCAAATCCAGCTCAGGCTGTGGCCCAGATTACCAACTGGGATGGTCAGACAGAAGGCAAATTGGTCAGACAGAAGGCAAATTCTTCACTTGTGAGCTCAGCAGAATTCAATCCTTCACTCAAAGGCTTCTGCTAAGAAGGGTCAGGCGCTGGGAGGACGGTGCTCTCTGGTGGAAGAGCTGTGCCTTCTGTCTGTCCCAGAGCAGCAGGGAGGGAAGCACAGTCCTGCTCACCCGTGGAGCTGCACAAAGGTCCCAATCCTCTCATCCTTGAGCATTTTCAGAGGCTGAGTGTGCCTCAGAGGATGGTGTGACTTAGGTAACTGCTGAAGCTTGTGAAAGATCTAAACCACCCCTGTTGTACGATGGACCTGTGACCCCAACCCCACCCACAGCCCAGGGACAGCTGTCCCAGTGGATGCCCCAAGGCTCAGGAGCAGCACTGCTGGTGCTCAGCTCTTCCTTTCCTGGCATCCCCGGACAACTTCAGAAACTGGACATGGAGCAGAGCCAAGGACTGCTGGGAACACTGACCAGCAGTTACTGAGCTGATGGTGAACCTGCAATTGCAGCTCCGTGGCTCTGCACAGCCAACATCCATCCGGGAAATCCAGCAAAGCCCAAAGTCAGAGAGAAGAGGGTCAGCAACTCCAACATCAGCTGAACTGGCAGGTGCAGCACAGCACGAGAAACTGCTCAAAACCTGAGCCCCTGCCATGGGGCTGAGCCCAGAAACCCTCCCAGAAAGGCGTGAGATACTTACAGCGGAGCTGGAGGTGCCCTGGGAAGCGGAGCTGGCAGGAGCAGAGCCCTCTGAGGAGGTGGAGAGCTGCCGAGCTATGGGGCTGTGAGGGGTGGGGGTCACAGCTGCTGACAGGTAGCTCGGGCCACCGACGTCCGTGTGATGCTTCAACACTGCACGGGGAGGGCGGGAGAAAAGGAAGAACGACGTTAGCAAAAAAAATTAAAACAAACCTCACCCAGAGGGGTGGAGAGGAAAGGACCATGTGCTGAGGAGCTCTGTGCAGGAAAGAGAAGCACCTTCCAGGCTGGCAGGCCCTGGGGAAGAAGCAGTTAGAGCACACGAGGCATCGCTGCGGTGACGACACGGCCCAAAGCAGTGCCCCCAGAGAGGCTGGGTGTGCAGCAAAGCCCAAGCTCCCCCCGAGACACCTGCCCCTGGGGGCCTACCTTCACTCCTCTCAGATGAGCAGTCTCGCACTCTCTTTTTGTCATGGGCAGGAGGCTGGGCAGAGCGCTCTGGCGCTCTCTCGGCCTTGGCCACGGCCGAAAAATCGTCTAAAGGCGGCCTGTGAGCCTTGTCTGCTTGGGTTTTTTGATGTGAGCGCTCTGAGGAGGGGAACAGAGAAAGAGCTATGAAACGCCTGTTTTCACCTCTCTTTCTGCTGGCATAGGAGGCTCGGGCAGAGTTGACCAGCTCCACGAATCCAGGCAGCTGGAGCTCCACACAGCCTGGGGGGTGCTCAGGGCTGAAGGAGCTGTGGCACTGCCCACACCGAGCAGGAGAAGGGCCCTACCAAACCTGAGCTGCACAACCTGCACACATTCACCTTCAGCCCTGGCACGCCTCATCCCCCACAGTGGAATCTGAAGGACAATCCTCTTCCTCCTCCTCCTCTCTCCTCCCAGACTGCCGGGTACCAAAGTGGGCAGGGACAACCAACACTTACTGGCTGCAGTGAAGAAGGAGTTGACCAGCTTGTGACGGTCCTTGCGAGCAGGGTCTGCCAGGCTGGTGGGCACGGGGGCTCTGTGCTTGAGCGACAGCTTTTTGGGAGGTTTAGTTTTCTCGTAGGGTTTGTTCTGCCACTGAGATTTCAACATGCTCTGGAAGTGCAGGCTCGTCGGCACATCTGCAGAGGGAGACAGGAATCCACATTAATGGGGGGGAAAAAAAAAGAGAGAGCTGTGGTTGTATCACCACTCTCCCAGTCACCCCAGTAAGAAAAGCCCTGGGTGGACATACAGGCACTGAATAAGATCCAGGATTGCCTACACCTCCTCATGCTCAGGAGAGACCTGTAATAGGACCCAGCATTTCTAATCTGCAGCAATTTGAGACATTCCTACAGGATTCACAGCCCAAGAGTATCCTGGCAGGAGAAAGACTCTGTCAGAAAAACTGTGGGTCTTCACCCCTGAAGGTCTCTCATGTGCTGCTACCTCAGATCTGACTTCCAAGAATCTGAGGTATCTCAGCACATCAAATCTGGGCTGGAACAGAGAAATTCAGCTTAAATCCTCAATTTCAGGTCAAGCCAAAAGCCGTCCAGGTACTGCAGGATGTTAATGTGCCTGATGTGGCACCTCAGGCACGGGAAGTTCCGTGAGTGATCCCACCTGAGAGGCTCCAAGAGCAGGAGGAACTGCCCTGCCTGCGCCTCGGAGCCACCTGAGAGTAAACTCAGTCATTACCTGGGACACTGATGCATTTGGAACCTGAATTTCTCTGCATTCCACAGATCCCAGTGACCCAGGGCCCCTGTCCCTGTTTGATCCTGCCACCTCCACGGAGCACCAGTGTGGGGTGCTGGGTGACACCTGGCAGGCTCTGCCCCCGCTCACATCCCCTGAGCTTGGTTGCTCCCAAATCCCACTCTTGGTATCAGAACACTGATGAGGTTATTCCATGTTATTTCTGGTGCAGATGGGTCAAGGCAGGGAATGAAACCCATTAATTGGAGGAGCAAACTACTCCAGCCTCAGGAGTTCCACAAATGGCCCCTCCTTGCACACTCAGAGCTCCACTCAGACGGGACCCCCAAATCCAACTGCCCAGGTCTGCTCCAGGACCCATCTCCTTTTATGTGCTCAAGGGTCCAAATCCTACCTGGGAAAAGCATTAACACCTTTAGGGTTAACAGCAGAACCACTGAAACATGAATTTATTTCCCCCAACTACATCCCAGGATCCCGTCTCAGAGGGCAAGAGGCAGAGAGACTCCAAGCCCTGCTGGCTGATATCTGAACCCCTTTCCCAATACTTCCCTCCCAATTTCAAGGATTGGAAACACCCAGCAGATCCAGGCAGGCAAACTGGATGGAGGGGGCTGGAGCTGGGGGGAATCTGACACCCTGGGAAAATCCAGGAGAGTCGCATTCCCAGTCCTTCGATGGTTAAATCTCCGGTTTAACCCCATCCTTCTGCTAAGGAAGGGCTGTCACAGAGTGTGTGGGGACATGTCCCAGGGAACAGGTCAGTCCCTCAGGGGAGCTGCAGCCCCTGGAGTGGCCAGACTTCAGGAAAATGGCCTCAGCTCTTTGCTGATGTTTTGCTCTCTCCTCAAAATTCACATCCCACACATCTGTGGAAGGAGGGGACAGGCTGAAGGGAGGGGAAAAATGCCAAGAGAGGACGTTGTCAGCAGAACTCGAGTTATTTGCTGGTTTGGCACTGCCCTGCTGGCAGCAGAGTCCGCGCAGCAAGTGACATCATCACTCCTCCTCCTCCTCCTCCTCCTCGGGCAGCAGTGCAGGGCTCCCAGGGACCGGCAGATGGCAACCACACTGAGCCCAGCGCTCATCCTCCCACCAAGGTTATTACATCATCCGAAAATTCCCAGCGAGGAATCAGATGAACCAGAAAAAAAAAATCACCAAAAAACCCTCCACAACACCCAACCCAACCCACCACCCCCCCTGAAAAGAAGGGGACAAAAGGGAGCCTGGCTGGCTGTGCCCTGCCTGCCAGAGGAATACACCAGGAAAGGATCTTTTTCCTCCCTGCAGCCTCCTGGCAATTCTGCCCTTGGCAAAGTGCTGCGGAGATCCCGGCTGCTGGCACCGGGGAGCCCCGGGAGAGACGGGCTGGAAGTGAAAGTCAGCACATGCTCACACAGCTCCAGAGCCAGGATCCAGCCGGGAGCCTCCGCTCCTCCAGCCAGCCCCCAAAACCATCCCGAGGAGCCCCAGCCTGGATTAATGCAGGGAGGGACACAACTCGATGCCCACTAACATCAGGCAGAGCAATTTCCCTTCCTGAACACACTCCCTGCCTTGTTTTATTATTATTTTTAATAGAAAAGCTCCCCCCCTCCCATCCACAAAAGTCAGCCCCAACAAACTGGATGGAGCACGAGTGAATAAACAAAGTTAATCTTGTGAGATGAAATGGGTTATTTCTGTGCAGATGTTTTAAGCTTTACAGCAATTAGGTTTGAACTCCAAGTTTTTTAATCTCATGCAGCCAGAACAGATCTTGTGCCCTGAGAGGTTCCGTGAAAACGGGGGGAATGTGGGAGGAGGTAATTTGGCTGTGCTGTGGCAGCACCCACCAGGTTCTCTCCCCACTTCCCATTTGGATATTTGACTTAGCACTGCAGACATTGCCATGAAATCAGGAAATGAATTCCTGCTTCAGTTCCTTGAGCATTCCTGGTCAGAGCTGTGTCTTTGGGAGAGGAGGGATCTAGTTTTTAAAAATAGCACCAATTTACTATTTTAATCTGGTTCAAATATAGTGCCAGTGAAAGAAGGCAGATTAATTGCTCCCAGACACTCCCTGCACTTCCTCCTGTCACACCAAGTTCAATGAAAAGCTGGAATTTAAACCCAAACACCCCCATTGGCCCAGTGACTTAATCTGGACAGACCACTCCACACCTTCCTCCCAGCATGAGAATCCAAGATTTGGGTCAGGAGGGGCCTTAAAAACCATCCAGTCCCACCTCTGCCATGGGCAGGGACACCTCCCACTATCCCAGGCTGCTCCAACCCGGCCTTGTACACTTCCAGGGATGGAGCAGCCACAATTTCTCTGGCAGAAGTGTTTGGCAGCTCAAGCACCAACAAACCTGCACCCAGGGAAGGAGCAGGATGATCTGTGCACTGCCCATCTCTCCTGATAAAAGTACCAGCTCCTACCATTTGTGGTCCTGCATTTTGGGATCAGACTGAACAGATCAAAGAACCCCAGTTTCAACCAAGCCAACAGTTTTTGGTCAACAAACAGGGGTTTGTGTATTTAATTTGGCAGCTTAGGAAGCCAAAGACTCTGGGAAAGTATTTTTCCCTTGGGAAAAGTCCCTACACATGAAATCTGGGAATACCCTTGTTCAGGGCTGGTTAGTTATTCCTCTTGATGATGATTAACCCTGATGCTCCAACACAGGGAAAGGAGTGTTTGAACAGGAACATCCCCTCTTGCTGTACCCTCTGAACCATGGAAGGCCATTTACAATTCCTTACAAGGTCAGAAAGAATCTCCTGTGACAAACCAACTCCACAAATCATTTTATACGGATGAATGAACTCTGTGGAAGCAAATACATTTCACAAGTGGTTCAGAGCACCAAAGGCCCAGGACTGACTGGAGATGGCCTCTCCCTCACCACTGGGGAGTCAGACTCCCAAAAACACACATTCAGAGCAGAGCAGATGCTCTAATCCCCTAAAATACCAGCAGATGAACAAGATTGGTGGGACCCAAGGGATCTGCACCTCCCCTGGAAGCCCAGGATGGGGGAACAGGCTCTGGAACCCCTCCAAGCATCCCCTGTGAGCCACCTCAGCACCCACTCACCATCTGGGAATGACAGGACAGGATGGATGCAGGAGTCCAGCTGGGAGAGGCGCTCCAGCAAAGGGGCATCGTACTGGATTTCCAGAGTGGTGGAGCTGCGGGTGCCACACAGGGCACAGGAGGGGTTCACGTCACAGCTACAACGCGCCAGGTTGTTCCGGTGGACCTGGAAAAGGGGCACAAAACGGGGTCAGCACATCACGGGTGAAGGTGGCTGAGGACTCTCTTCACACATTCCCACCTGGCAGCTCATCCTGAAGGTCAGTGGTTGGGTTTTTTTTTTAATATATCTTGTGTATATATATAAAAAAATAAATATATTTAATATGTATGAAAAAGGGGTGTGTGTATATATACACACACACACCCTCCACCTTTTCTTAACATACCTTGTATAAAACCTGCCCATTTTCTGTGGCCTCACGAGGGGACGGTTTCACTTTGCATAAACACAACTGAAAACTACGACCCACCAGCACAGACAGTTCAGCAGCTGCTAAATTTGACCAAAAGTGTTTAATTTTATCTAGATTGAAACCTCATTTATAAAAGCCATGAGGCAGCACAATTCAGTTGTCAGAGACAGGAGGGGGGGGAAAAAAGCCTTTTTTAGTTCAGATGGGTCAGAGCCATCATTATATGGCAAGAGCTGCCACTTACAGGGACATCCAGAGAGTGACAAAGGTGTTTTTCAACCTTGTTCCCTAATCCAGGACAGAGCCTCAATTCACAGATTTATAGGCTTTTTACAGACTTCATTTATATGAAACCACTGCAGAGAGACACACAACTGGACGTAAATCCCACGCAGAGACAACAACCCCGTGATTCCACATCAAAATGGATGAAAGGATCCAACTGGATCCTGCTGGAGTCTGTTGTGAGGCAGAATTACTCAAATCATTTCTATTAATGACTCGAAAGGATGGGGGAACATCCACAGCAAGTACCACTAAACTGGTACCACAAGTACCACTGTTTGGGACCCTAAAAAGGGTCACAAACACCTTGGAGGAAGGAGCTGGAAACCCATCCATGGTATAAATTGAGAACATTTATCTAAAATAAATCAAATGCAATTCAATGAGGGCACAAGCAATGGGCACACACCTCACGGTGCCCAGGGAAGGGGAGGAGGGGGTAACTGAGCAGTTACTGTGCAAGCTCTGCCCAGGGGATGTGGTGGCTGTGATGGATCCCAAAACGAGCATCAATCAGCACTGCTGAGAATTAATTAATAAAAAAATAATAAAACTAACACCCCCCCGGGGCTTTACAACCAGCAGGGCTGTGCAAGGAGTGAGGTAACCCTGCACAGGCTACACACACTCAACCTTTAAACCACTTCTCTTCCCTGCAGAACATCTCCCAGCTTAAAAATGTCAAGTTGTGGATGATCTCTGTTGAAAGTGGGACTGGTTTTTTGCTGGTGGCACCCAATCTGCCCCTGAGAGTGGTCAAGTGGCCACGGTTATTTCAGGAGCACAAGTGAGCAGTGACTCAGCTTTCTCTGGAACAACTGGAGGAGCCCAGAGAAATCCCCTGATCCCTGTGGCACCGCTTTCCGCCCTTGGAACTGCTCTCCTGAACCACCTCTGACTCCCAAATTCACTTGGCGATGGCAACAAAGATCCAACACAGGAGGAGCAGCCAAAAACCCAGGGCACAGCCCAGTGTAATCCATGGAATAGTTCATAAACATCCAAATCGCTGAAGATCTTCTGCCAGTAACTGCAGAGCTCTCCCAGAAATACCCCAGATAAAACTGCAGATGGGGGATCAGTTAGAGCTGACTCAGCTGAGCAAGAATCTGTTTTGCTCAGAAAAAAATGTTGCTTTTCGAGCTTCTCTTTAAAGCAGAGTGAAAACCCCCCAAAGCCCTTGTGGGGAAGTTTGACTTGAAACACTTTGACTCAAAGGTAAGTGGATTTTTGCCATCTGTGGTTCTGCATGCACCAAAAAAACCCAAACAAATGGTCCTTATTTCCTCAATTTCTCATTGCTTTCCCTCCAACTGACAGTTTATGGTGTTCCTAAGAGAAATTACAAAGAATGAAGCAGAGCCTTTCCTCAGACAGGCAACAAACCGCATTTCCATGGAAGGAATTCTGCGCCAGGGAGAGGAGCACAAAAAATAACAATAAGGGAAAATAAACCTAAGGAGAGCCACAGCATTCCATGACTTCCAAACTCAAGCTCTGGAAGCAGAGAGAACGACCTCAGCAGGCTCTGCAGGACATCCCATCCCTGCCTGGACACACAAGGGGGGCTTTTCCTTGGGCAGCAGCAGGAAGTTCCCAGGGCTGTGTTCATTCCAGAGCTTGAGGTTTCCTTGACTTTTCAAGGCTTCTTTTAACTGCTCAGACTGTGCCACGCTGAACCACCTGGCCCTGAGTTCACCTCGGGCTGGCTGGTTTTGGAAAGGAAAGCTCAAAAGAGTTCAGCACTTCTCCTCCCCAGTGAAAGGAAATTCTTCCAAAGAATTTAAGCCTTTCCTTCGTTTCTCCTTGATTTGGAAGCATCACCACACCCCTGCTCTTCCCTCCACTTTATTTTTCTCCTTTTAAAAATAAAAAAGATGGGGTTTTTGAAAAAAAAAGCCAAGCTCACCTTTTTGGAGAGGGGCATGATGGTGCTGGGCCGGACGAGCCGTCGCTTCTTGCAGCTCAGGACGGGGCGGGTGCGAGCGGCGACACACGACCCGTCCGAGGGGGTAGGGACCAGGTTCAGGCGTTGCTTTTTATGCAAGAGCTCCTCAGCTTCCTGGCCATCTCCCTGAGCGTGTTCTGCCAGGCCAGGCTGAAGACTGTCCCAGAAGAGAGAGGAGAATAAAATAAAACCTCTGTTACTGACCCAGCAGTGCCAGGCAGGTTCACGGTTCAGACCTGAGCGAACCCTCCAAGCTGAGTTTAAAGCTCTGCAGTTCACGAGGGGGCAGATTTTATTGAGGCAACTCTTAATTTTTGTTTTTACTTCGGTCACCTTCCACTCTTCCTGACACTGAACTTCTGACAAAAATACCTTTAGAAACTCTGAACAAAACCCAGCACTTAAAGCCAGTCACAGAGCAAGAGCCAATAAAGACCTGAGCGGCTTTAATCCTAAAATTCAGCTTTCCCCCAGAATTACAGTTCGGGGAATCTTAAGACAACAAGTCCAAATGCCAGAGGAACATATAATTTTACAGAAAAAACCCAACATTTAAACCTGATGTAAAGTTGATTCTGATGAATACTTGAGATCTCTACCTGTAACAACTCCCAGCAGGAAGGTGGAAGGTGAACATTAACCTCTTTTCTTACACACAAAGGCAGCATCATCCCCGGCATCAAACCCCCATGCCCTGACCAGATCCCAGCGCAGCAGCTCCTCCTCTACAGAACCTTTTCATGCCCTGTTCCACAAGTGTTTCATTTCCAAAAATGCGGAAGATGAAAGCCCCGTGGGCTGAGGCTGTGCAGTTCAAAGGCTGCAGGGACACAAAGGGCTCTGTCCCAGCCTGCAGTGCTCCAGCTGCAGCCACGGGATCCTCGATCCGTGATTCCTGCGCCCCCTCACACTCCCTCAGTGCAGAATCCATCCCTCCCCCCTCCTGCTCATTTTCCCCCTCTCCTTTTCCCTGCCTCCACCAAGGGACTGAGCAAGTGCAACGCTTTTCAAGGGGTTTCAAGTGGTTCACCCCTGTAGCACAACAGGGAAAAGTCTCCACTGGTTTTCATTCACCCATTTCCAAGACTTTCCCAGCGAAAACAGCCCGGAGAAATAAGGAATTTATAAAGTTTGACTCTCCAGATCAGTGGGATTCGTGATCCTCAGGAACTCCAGAGAAGTGGGTCAGTGGTTACAGGTAATTCTGCAAGTGGGGCACCAGTACCTTTGAATCACACAACTTGCAAGTGCATTAAAAATAAAGAACCAAGTGCTGCCCGTGCTCAGAGCTCGGCTGCCTGCAGGGCCTGCTCGTGTAAACACAGCTCAGCCTAATTCCATTTGCAGCAAAACAATGCAGCAGAAAAACCTCAAGCAAGAAATCTCCTCCAAAATGTTTCCAAGCATGATCTACTGAAACACTTTTTTGGGGGAAAAAAAAAAAAAAGAGATCATTTACACCATGAGCAACCCAGTTACAGGCTGGGCTCCAATGGGATGTTGTCAACACCACAGAAATCACACTCCTCCCAGAATATCCCAGTATCTTACGTGTTAATAACTCCATTCACGGGTCTTGGTGCTCCACAGGGCTTGGTGGGATGGGATTCAGGAGTATTTGCAGCAGAAATACCCAAGTTTTCTAGTGGCTGGGATCCAGAAACACTCTAAGGAAGGATGGGAAAAATAGAAATTAATTAAAAAACAAGCTCAAACAGCCACAACTTTCTTAGTCCCGGATTCTAGTTGAGGATTCTGCACTGCAGCCGTGGATTTCCACACAGGACTTCAAAGGGAGGGTTCAAAAGTCACTGTATGAACACGAGACCGGGGACATCAGGAATTCTTAGGGAGCAGCAGCACTTTCATTCCAAGATCCGAAGGACTTTAATTCCCCTCAGGCAACCAGGAGCATGAAAGGCTGAGGGCTTTAAGGAGGTTTTAGCAAACAAGTTCATCATCATCTGTAAACCTCGGGGGCTCTCCTGCAGTTTGGTTTGTGCTGGAAGCTCCTGTCCAAGCACTGGGGGGGGGAAACGGGATGGGAGGGAGAGGAGAACGGGCTTGCCCAACTGAATTTGCATTTTAACTCACTGCCTGTGCAAACACGGCCCAAACAGCACTTTAAGAAGTGTTTTAAGGGAGTGTTCACACACTCTGTGGGGTTTGGGTGGGAGAAGGGCAGGTCTGTAATGCTGAAAGTGCTGGATAAACACAAACCTGGAAACACCTTTGTGGCAGTGGGAATTAACTAAAAACTGAGGTAAAGACACAATCTCGTCTGCCTTAAGTCTGAAACTCCAATCCCTTTGGTCTTCAGGGAGCACCAGGATTGTCACCAAGGCTCCAAGGACACACTGGCTTTGTGTCTCCCACCGGTGACATTTCTGTTCTCCCCCCTGAGGTTAAATTTCATTTCGTCCTACCTGCCCTGCCTCCACCTGGGGCTCCCGCTTTGTGCACACACAGCTGCTGATGTGGTCCAATAATAATAAAAAAGGTAAAAGCAGAGCTCTGACCCTCACCCTGCTTGTCCCTGACTCCATCCCAAACCCGTCTGGATCGCTCTGATTAAATGCCCCCTGCAATCACCCCCAACAAACCAGGCCACACTACGGATTAACGGTCTCTCCAGAGGAGCAGAGACCTGAGTCACCCAGGGAAGGGCAATTTCTAACAACTCAGACAACTTCTGCCTGGGCCCGTTTGAGGAACTTTGCTGAGCTTTCTACACTTCTGCTAAAAAAAAAGACGGTTCTTTCTTCCATGGGGGAACAACGAGAGGGTCAGAGCGACAGGTTCATCTGCTTCCTGGTCTGAGCAGGATCAGGTCACACCTGAGCCACCAGGTAAACCCAGAGCAGCCCGGGGAGGTGAAGTCAGTGCAGGAGCTGAACACTTTCCCTCTGCCTTCCAGAGGCTTGGCAAGGCTGAGCCTTCACGTGACGCCCGCGCCGGAGGCACCCCCGGTTCAGCAGGGCGGGGACACATGACTCATAAGCTCTTTTGAAACAGGGCATTTATTTTCTTCTCCAGAAAGGGCTTTAAAGGAGGAACTTCTTCTCCAAGAGCTGGCTCTGGCTCGGTGGGTCAAGGCGGGAGGGGAGGGTGACCCTGCTGCTTCCTGTGGAGGAGCTGGAGAGCATCAATCCAACGGGTTATTTATCAGGAGCAGCCCAGGCTCAGCTTATCACCCCGAGATGGGTGTACCCCAACACAGCCCACAGGAGCCAACACCTCCTGCACTCAGAGCTCGCACACCAGCTCCTCCTGGACGCAGCTCCCAACTCTGTGCTGTCCTCTGCAGACCCACAGCGGCGTTCATCACCCCGGGATCACCTCCCAACCCCGTGCCATCCTCTGGGAACGGCTGGGCAGGAGTGCCCAGGATCACATCCACACTCCTGACCGAGCTCTTCTCTGTGTTTTGGGTCTGGCAGTCCGGGTTTTCAGGACCCCTAGAGCCAGCAGGAGGGCGTCAAACATTCAGCTGTAGCACATCTGCTGGTTGCACACGAAACCAGCAAGACTATGAGGGGCCCTCAGGGCAGGAAAGCAGCTGTGTGTGGGCAGGGAGTCATGAGCCAACACCAGGAATGTGCCCTGCATTCCCCAAAAAACCCAAACACCACCAGGCAGAACCAGACCTTCACCTATTAATAGATATAAACCCCCTAACTACTATTTTGAGTGCCCCCCGCCTTGCTAGATGAGCAATCCAAGCAAGGAATCGATATCAACAGCCAAGTTATGTCTTCAGGGCTTTTGTGTTATTTCCATCTTCAGGCAAAAATATTTATTCACCTACTGAGCTTCCAGTTCCCAACAGTTATTCCCAGGCCTTAATTGCAAAGCCTTTCCCTCCACTGGTGATAGGATTAGTCCCTCCCAGGGATTATCAGCCACATCCCACGTATGAAGCCGATGCCCAAGGACACGAATCCGGCATCCACCGGCCAAGGGAGGGACTCATGAGATCCAACGGGAGCTGGGGATGAGACAGGATGGATTCCTCCCCTTATTCCACGTCACAGACGTGTCTCTAACTCTGCCAGTTTAGGGAGGTAAAGAGCCCCTAAATTCTAACAGCCCAAAACGATAAGCACCTCTCCAGGAGAGGCCCAAGAGATATCGGCGCAGAAAACGTCCGGGAAGGGGCTAATCTCTGGCTCCGAGCAGATCAAGGCTCTGACTCAATGCCCCGCCCTAACGAGCAGCTCTAATTAAGCAGAAACCCTCGGGGCTGGGTGCTGGAGGCGGCGGTTCTGCCGGATAACACCTCCAGCAGCACCACTGAGGAGCTGGAATGACGTGTGTGTGTGTCCCTGGACAGGGAATGAAACACCTTTTCCAGGAGCAGCCTCCAAGATGGGCTGCGGGGCTGCAGGAGCAGCCACAAGAAGGTGCCAAAGAGAGCCTGCAGCCCGTGTTATGCTGAAAATGTTGGATTTCACTGCTCTCAGTGTCTATGATTTGTGTCAGTGGTACCTCCAGACCTGCCAGAGCAGGGTCACCACCGAGAGAGCCCTGCAGTAAAAAAAAGGCTCCGTCTGGAGAGCTCAGACCCAAGTGAAAGGGATGAGAAAAGGGAAAAAGCAGGAAATGAGTAAACACAGCAGCAGGAAGGGGGCTGTGAGCAGCAGCAAGACCTGACACAAGTGAGCAGCTCCTTTTCCACTCACCAGGAATCTACAGGAGCTTTCTGTTCCAAACACATCAAGATTGTCTAAAAAAGGACAGTGTGATGATTCTGTAAGTGCGTGGAAAATGTCTTTACTATGTATTAATGCTGCTTGGCGTTAAGATGAAGGAGGGCAGACTTAGAGAAGGTATTAGGAAAAATTCTTCCCTGGGAGGGTGGGGAGGGCCCTGGCACAGGGTGCCCAGAGAAGCTGTGGCTACCCCATCCCTGAAGTGTCCAAGGCCAAGTTGGAGCAACCTGGGACAGTGGGAGGTGTCCCTGCCCATGGCAGGGGATGGAATGGGATGAACTTTAAGGTCCCTTCCAGCCCAAACCATCCTGTGGTTCCATGTAGGGACAATGTCAGGGTGTCCATCTACCCATCACCAGCACGAAAACACTCCCATGTCAGATAAACACCCTGATTTAAACAGACAAAGAAGAAAACTGTTCTTCCTATCACTGATAAATCTGCCCATTTTTCTCAGTTATCAGCCTGCCATTCCAGATTAGCTCCCAAAAAACAGCCAATCCATCAGTGCAGAAGCTGTTCCTGAGGCGAATCAGAGCACGCTGTCACTCTGCTTGTTTATGATTCTCCAAAGTGCTTTTTGGGTTAAAGCACGAAAAGGAAGGAGGGGGGAGCACACGACAGAGGGACATCACTGCTCAGCCCCAGACACTGTGATTCAATCCGCCCTGCCCCTCCTCAGCTCTGCTTTCATCCCAGCCACCATCCACACTTTCAGTCGTGAGCAAAACCCGTCCTTTGCACCCGATTCCCGGCAGTTTTGGGCTCAGCTGATCCGCTAATTAAAGACTTAAGCTCCAAGCACACATCTGAAAGCCAGTGTCTGGTGAGAAGGTATTTTATTACAATCGCTCGTAATAACCCCTCTGTGGTCTGGTGTTGAATAAAAAATGTCAGTGTATTTCAGATTACCCATCACCCAGTATCAAGAAATCCCTGACAAAGTCTTGCCAGGGACAGAGGAAAACACTCCACGTGCAATTTTATGGTCACTTCCAGTTAAGTTTTTTATCTGTGTCAAGTGCCTCGAGTACGAACCTCAAGCACCTTCCACTGCAGTGATGCCTCATTTCTCCCCAGACAGAAAGAGAGAAAAGCAAGAATGCTGTGGCTTGGGACAGGAAAATGGGAATGCTGCAGCTTGGGACAGGAAAATGGGAATGCTGCAGCTTGGGACAGGAAACTGGGAATGCTGCAGCTGGGGACAAGAAAATGGGAATGCTGCGGCTTGGGACAGGAAAATGGGAATGCTGCAGCTTGGGACAGGAAAATGGGAATGCTGCAGCTTGGGACAGGAAAATGGGAATGCTGCAGCTCGGGACAGGAAAATGGGAATGCTGCAGCTTGGGACAGGAAAATGGGAATGTTGCAGCTTGGGACAGGAAAATGGGAATGCTGCAGCATGGCAGGGAGAAGTTTGGGCCATGCAGGGAGCACCCTCCTCTTGGTACTACCCCACAACTTCCAAATCCTCCATTTTCACACGTCGATGCGTCCCGCAGGATCAAAAGTAATCACAGGCAGGCTGAACAAGCCTTTAGTCTGTGCCCTACATTTCTGCATTAAATAATAAATACCTGGCACTCTGCATAGTTTCCAGTGCATCTCACTGCAATCATTAGTGCCCTTTCCAAGGGGGAATGCTCAGGCAGATATTAATAGCCACATCTTTAGCAGCCTTTGCTAATCATGCTGCTTCTCAGTTTGAGGTACTTTTTTGCTGTAGGGAAAGGATTAGTTGGGATTTTAAAGCTTCACAAAATGCTAATGCATATTACAAAGGTGCCTCCAGGAACTCTGCTCTAAAAGGTGTTTAAACCCTATTGTTTATTAACCCCAAAGTAACGTGGGAAGGGGAGAGCTGTGGACCAACAGCTCAGGGATTCCCACGTGGAGTCACAGAGAGGAGGTTTGAGCACCCCCGTCCTCCGCAGCCTCAGGGATGGCCCTTCCCTTCCCAAAATGCAGGGGAAGCACCTGGGCTGGGTCAGTCGCACTCACCAGCCGCTCAGCCCCAGGCTCCAGCTTCACCTCGGCTCTGACGGGACGGGACGAATCATCTACTGCAGGATCAGGGGGCGACGCTTCGCCGAGAACGATCAGCCCCTGGAAGAGAGGGAAGGGAACAGGAATGAAACACAGGTCCTTTGGTTTCGGCAGGGCAACCGCAGGTCCGTCGTTCCCCACAAACTCCACGATTTCCAGAGGCGATGCCAAACGCCGCTGCCGGGATTTCCCCGACAGCTCGGCAGGACAGCGGCTGGAGCCAGATCCCATGCCCTCAGCCCATGAACAGGAGATGCTGAGCTCCCTCTCGGGCAAAACTGCTGAACCACTGCTCGTGTCCTCCCGCAGGAACTCCGGGGAGCCACATGCCAGCCAAGCCAAGGGGAACATTTTGCTGGAGCACCGAGCAGGAAGCGACTGCTTTCGTCACACGAAGTGGAACCCGCCACCAGGGCCAAGCAAACAATCTTGAGTGGGTGCCAAAAATCTACGGTCGAACTTGTTACTCTGAGAAGGCTTTTTTTTTTTTTTTTTTAATTCCAGAGAAATGATATTCAAAAAATTCAATAAGGAAAACTGATAAACAAGGCACTGCTGTGAACTAGTGGGACAAAGCACTGGTTTATCAGGTTTAACATATGTTGTCCTGTTTGTGCTGTGCTCTAAGTGAAACTTAATCTAAAGGCAGGACTGCTTTGCTCTCTGAAAAACACGAAGTGAAATAAACTCATTGTGATTATGCACATTCTGAGCTATATTGTAACAAAGCAGGGCAAAATGGGCAAGGGATTAGGGAGTTGGTGGAACCCACAGGCCATGAACACAGTCCAGGGCAAAGACAAGCCCCAACAAGTTCTCATTTGGTCAAACGCAGAGCTGGGAAAGGGCTGCTCAGATCAAGAACAGGCACATCAGTCACCTGAAAATGGTGTGTCACAGGAAAGTGAGCCTGGAGGGGAACCTGGGCACGTTGTGTGTAGAGAGGAGAGAGCCACAAGGCTCCCCCCAAACTCACAAAGTTGGGTCTCACGGGACACCGCGGAAGTCACTGGTTGGAACTGGATGATCCTTAAGGTCCCTTCCAACCCAAACCAGGCTGGGACTTTATGATTGTGAAGCTGCTCTTTCGCCTGGACACAATCAGCTGCGCGGCACAGCCGCGGTGTTCCAGCAGGATCTCGGTTCCAGCAGCCCATAGTTCAGGGACACTTCACTTTCAAACAGTTCATAAACTAAATACAACCGTACGTGGCCTCTGACCAGCAATGAGGAAGCAGCCAGAGTCTGGAATAAACACGATGGTGGTTTTCTAGAACTTTCTGGTGTCCCAGAAGGGGATGAGAGAGGCTGGAAGTCTAAACTCCAACTCTGCTGGGATTTTCCTTGACTCTTGAAAGATCCTCTCCGACAGTAACCCATCACATTCCGCCACTGCCTCCAGAAACATCCTCGGTCAGGCTGCAGCAAAGAGCTCAGTCAGCTCCAAAAAAGGGAGAAACTGGGACTGAATGTAAAATTGGAACCAAGGAAAACGCTTCCCTTTGACACCCCAGAAAACTCTGGGGCTTCTCTGCTCAGCAAGAGGAGGAGGTGGAGAAAACTGGGCACCAGGAACAGAAACTGCCACCAAGGACTTCTGCCTTTGGCATAAAGGAAGAGGATGAAGGAGCTGCTCCACGCCCCAGGAAGGATTATTATTATTATTATTATTATTATTATTATTATTAATTCCACATACTGTGGGTATTTGTTTAGAAGCACATCCCCTTTACTGGTGACTCTGAAGCAAAGCTGAACACAGCCTTCCCTGCTTTGCTTCTGAGAGTGTTAAATCTCCATTATTCACACACATTTTGAATAATAGAGATGAATTAGAAGGGCCACATCAAATTTCCTCTCAGGAAAGGAAAGTGCATCTGAATTATTCCAAGGTCCCACAACACTTTTCACCAGCATCCTCCAAAACAAAGAAAAAAGGAAGGTTCCCTCCAGTATTTATGCGTGACCTTTCTGCTTCTTTACTCCCATTTTTATCAATAATTATGTTATTAATGAGAAGTCAATTGCACAGGTCTCAGACAGAGACAGATTTTGGATGTGTCACATCCTGGGATCAGCAGCAGCTTCTGCCAAGGGCCTAATGGGTGAGCAAGAGGAGTAAGACACGTCAGGAAGAGGCTGAGCATCCTGCACAGCCCCACGGAGGGGGGGCAGCATCTCTGAGCCCAGCCCAGCAAAGCAGACACAGGAAACTCATGGCAGAGCTGCAAATCCTTCCAGCAAGAGGCTCCTCCCGGCTCCCACCCCACCCTTCCCATCACGAGTGTCCCTTGACTCAGCAGCTCCGAGCAGAGCTCAGCCCTTTCCAGGGGATAAAACCTTGGGGGGAACAGAGTGAACCCATCTGGGACGGGCTGGGAACACGTGGGACTGCAGAGAGGAGCAGAACGAGCCCTTCTTCAGAGGGTTTTGGTCACCGTGTTCCACCCAACTCTGCCACAGCCCTGAATTCCTGCAGGAGCCCTTCAACCACCTCTTAGTCCATCCAAGAGTGAAACTTTTAAGAGGCACAGGAAGAGAGCAGGACAAAAAACGTTGTTTGCACCTTCAGAACACGGAGCATCTGCCACCCACACAGGCGGGTGTGAAGAGGGAGCAGCTCCACACCACGGTCCCCACCTCAAAAAGGCCCCAAAATGCACATTTGTGACATGAACCAAAACCACCGGGGTACTTTCATGGACACCCAGAGCCTTAAATTAACTGTACACACTCTTCCAATCCAAAGGCACAACAACCCGCTGGTTTTAAGTGGCTGAAAATGGGGTGTTTTACAACCGACCCCAGGCACATGTTCACTGATTTGTTGTTTTCCCTCCACCAGACTCTGACTGAGCTGGGAACACAATTCCTGCTGAGACACCCAGGCAGCAGCACAGTCTCAAAACACAGGGTTATTTTTGACTGCCTGGTCCTCCCCTTGCTTTGAGCTGACACTGCAAATGTGTTTTTTCCTGAAGGGTACACTGGGATGTAAACTCTTACATAGAAAGGTAATTGTAATAATAATAAAAAAAATTTTAAAAAGAGTTAAACAGAATTTCTTCGAATTTTAGAACCTGTAAAATTTCGAATTCTTGCAGCAATAACATTTTAACCTCCTTGTGGCCAAATAAGCCAGAGTTCTGTTGACAAAGAAAACAAGGTGTTCCCAATTCTTTAACTGTTTTCCTTGTACAATTTGAAGTCACATCCACTCCAACAATCTCACGTTGGTGAAACATGAGGTTGTTTCTCTCATTCCCTGTCCTTGTCCCAGACCCTTCTGTGAATCTCACTCCAAGCTTTTCATTGATGAAAAGAGAATGTTTCCCAAGAGATCACTGACACTGGATGGGGTCTGGGATACTCGTGGTTCTTGTTTTTACTTGTTCAGGCAGAACAGCCACTGCCCCCAAACCCTCAACATCTGCCCCCTCCCTGCACCCCAAGTGACGTGTTCGATCTTAAATTCATGTGTTGGGTTTGTTGTCTGAACAAATCAGAGAAGTGACATCCTGTTTGCCCAAACCTCAGCTGTTCTTTTTCACCTGTGACACGGCTCCTCTCAGATCTGGAGACCGAAACCCCAGATAAAAACACACGGGATCTTTGCAGCATCATCATCCTGTCCTCAGCACCCACTGAAAGCTCCGAATCTTCACGAGTTTCCTCGTTTCTTCCACTACACTTTAACTTTTGCCATAGAAATGTTCAGCTATTCTGTGTTTTGCACCTCGAAACCACGTTTGCACCGTCGGCTTTAAGACAGGAGGAAGATGGTTCTTTGTGAAGAATCATTAATTTGACAAAGAGTCACTTCCCAGCAGCCCTTGGCCCTGATCTCAGGAATGGATTCTGCTCACCACTCATGCCCTCGCTCTCTCAATTAGCCTGTTTCTTTGCACAGCTGCATCAAACTCCAGTCTCTACCCCTTGAGAAGCATCTCCCACCATTCCCAGAGCACCACACATCCCAGGAAAAGCACTGGCCAGGCTGAATTCCTGAGGATCTCTTAAGTTGATGCAACACTGAGGAGCCTCCCTGCCACGAACTCCAGACATTCCTCCCTCCAAGGCCTGACATTTAGATGTGCATGCCTGAACAAGTCTGGATAACAATTCCTTCCTCATCCCTTCTCTGCTCTCCCCCATTATCCCACCATCTGAGAGCAAGGCTGAAAAAAAGAATTCCTTCCACAGAGAAAGGTCAGCACCTAGAAATGGTCTTTTTTTTCGTGATACAGACTCAATTTTAAGTCTGTGCTGTGTGATAACATCTGAACCAACTTCCTCCACACTTCCCCTCCCTTCCCCAGTTAAGTTGCTCCTTATCCTCATCTTCAGATACTCCCCCAAAAAAAGAATGGGAAGGTTTTAAAAAAATAAATCAAATAGAAGACGAAGGTTTGAGGGACGGGGAACAGCATCACATATCCAACAGCCAAAAAAACCTTAAAGCCAGGGTTTGCTCCCTCCGTGTTCTCATATTGAACCAGGGACAGGAATTACACTCAGCCTGTGCCAAATTGCATCACAATTAGTCACGGCTGCTTTTGGAGAGATGAGGGAGGGGGAAAAAAGGCATCAAACTTTGCATCCAGACCCTCCACTGCAGCAGCACAGAGTCAGAGAGGATCACAGGTACCCCCAGACACCCTGGTGCTCACCTTGTTGGCTCTGATCTGCTTGTAAATGTCCGTTTGCTGCCGGATTCGATATTCCAGGTCCGAGACGTGGGCTTGGAGCCAGTTCCAGCGGCTGACGATGGCTGCACGGTCTGCTGCCCATCTCCACTCTGCCCTTCGCCTCCTGGGAACACACACAGGCCAAGGGGGGGTTATTTGGAGAGTGGTTTTAATGACCCAGGCTACAAAAATCCGAGCAGAACTGACCGAAAGCTCCGCCCTGGATGGCACCACTGACACCATCTCAGCACTGCTAATAATCGCCAAGGAATTAACTGCAGACGTGCTGGAAGGGCCATGGGCTCTGCAGGGCGTTATTCAAACAACTTTTGGTACTCAGTGACTGAGGTCCTGCCCATGCAAGCGTTCAGATTTTATTCCATGCTCTGCTGAACCAGCAGCTCTGGTCCTACCTGGACACAGCAGCACTTTTACACTTTTCCAAGTGCTGGAGAAACTCATCTCCTCTCCCTCCTCTTTAAAAAATCCCTCTGTCGTGGGTCCCAAAATCCACCTGAACACCACCTGGGCCACAACTGAAAATCAGTGGCAAGTTTCAAACCCACCATCGTTGGGGTTTAAGAGCAACCACCGCCTGGAAAGGAGTGACAGGGCCAAGCTGCTCCCCTTGGTGCTGCAAGGCAACGAAGCAAACTCCATTTCTGCATCTGGTGCACAAATCAGGCTAATAAAGAAGTCAGGAAATAATATCAACTGCCATCAAAACACCCTTAATCTTTACTGCTGCACTCCAGGGCAGAAAGGAACACCACAAGGGTGGCAAGGTATGGATCAATCCACAGCTCCACTGTCCACAATTAAAGCTATAATGGCATGAGAATATACTCCAAGCATCTCAGCTCTGGTGGAGGAACATTAAGGCTGCCCAGAGAGGAGGAGAAACAAAGCGCCAGCAGAAAGTGCTGACAAATCCAGTCCTGCTGCACAAAGCCTTTGCCACATCTGGATGGTTGACAATTAAGAAATTAATCACAAAATAATTCCCTCTGCCCGTCCCCCCCCCCGCCTCTCCTTCTGCAGCAATTTCGAGCCGGCCAGAGCACGTGGGGCAGGGGAGCTGCAGCGATGTCCAGATGTTTCCTCCAAAAATCAAACCCGAAAGCTTTGTGCTGAGATTAACCCATTTCCGAGCTGAAAGCAGCCGCTGCAGCACAAGCAGAAGCTGCAGGGATGGGAAGGAGCAGAAATCATCAAGTTCTTAGAAAAATCTGCACCCCCTGAGCCCTGGTTTAGGCACAACTGCTACCAAAGGCTGAAAGACAGACAAGGGATAAACTCCCCCCAGAACAGGTGACAGTATCCTCTGCCTGTCCCCTAAAGACCATTTTCAAAACACCTTGAGGAGTTTGAGTCCTTCTCTCTGGAATATTTCCCTATAAAAAATATCTGCTGTGTTTTGATCAATGCTGACCTTATGTCTGGTGGATGTTTCAGTATTTATGGTACAGGGATGAACAGCAAGGCCAGATCTTAATCCCCCATCACTTCAGCCAAGGATAACTATAAAAGAAGAGCTGCAGAGGGACTTCGAACAAGGGCCTGGAGTGACAGGACATGGGGGAATGGTTTCCCACTGACAGAGGGCAGGGTTAGGTGGGATATTGGGAAGGAATTCTTCCCTGGGAGGGCGGGGAGGCCCTGGCACAGGTTGCCCAGAGAAGCTGTGGCTGCCCCATCCCTGGAAGTGTTTTTAGAAGTAAGTTTTTAGACTCAAATGCTGCTGAGAGCACCTCCAAAAGTGCCACCTCCCTCGCTTGGCTCTGCAAAAAAAACAAAGCACCTCTTCCTGTGCTGCTAAATACAGCTCATTCTCTCACCCAGATTATACAGAAATTGAGATTACACACAAAACCTCCACCTTATACCCACTGAGATTCCCAGGGGCAGCACAAGCAGCAGCCAACCCGCTCCTCACCTTAAAACCAGGACAAATCCTACCCCAGAAAAACCCACTGGATTTCAACCAAAAATAACCCCCAGAAAGCGAAACACAGCGGCGTAAACTTCATCCTCTGCCGCCCTGCACAGAGGGGGAGGAGGGGAACACACAGAACGATGGCTCAGCCACACTTTCCAAAACAGCCTAGAGTGGCCTCTATATTTAGAGCTGAGCCTTTTTCAGAGCCTGTTCAGTCACACCCTTGGCTGGGAGCTGCTGTTGGCAACATGTATGTGATGTGTGTCCTCTCCGTGTGCATCGGCTCCTGGATAACGAGCTGGGGAGGTTCTTCAGCTCTAATTTCTATTTGAGTATTTTGGGAAAATGGTTGTTTTCTTGTCTAGCGTTAGAAAGGAGCAGCCAGGCACAAAACACGGGGTCTGACATCACCACAGTGACCACTGGGGACCTGAAACTTGAACTCTGGGGAGGGGGAAACCCCCTCCTTTCTTTCTAAACCTAAACTACCTGAAGGGAGCCTAAAAGAAAGATGGAAAGGGACGTTCTACAAGGGCATGGACTGACAGGAAAAGGGGGAATTGCTACCAACTGACAGGGAGTAGGTTTAGATTAGAGATGAGGAATAAATTCTTCCCTGGGAGGGTGGGGAGGGCCTGGCACAGGGTACCCAGGGAAGGTGTGGCTGCCCCATCCCTGGGAATGTCCAAGGCCAGGTTGGAGCAGCCTGGGAGGTGACCCTGCCTGGAACTGGATGGGTCTGAAGGTCCCTTCTCGCCCAAACCATTCGGGGATTCTGTGTAGGGACAAAGTCACGTGGGACACAGTCGGTCCATCTGCACATTCGCAGGTGGAAAATACCCTCGTGTCAGATAAACATCCTGGTTTAAACAGACAAGGAAGAAAAAGGACACCTGCCACTATCCCAGGCTGCTCCAACCTGGCCTTGGACACTCCCAGGGATGGGGCAGCCACAGCTTTTCTGGGCAACCTGTGCCAGGGCCTCACCTCCCCCACAGGGAAGCATTTCTTCTTAAAATCCAATCTAAATCTCAGCTTCGAGTCCATCACTCAGCCCATCTGCTCACCAGTCCATCCTGCTTTCTGCTGAGTCCATGCAGCCGAATTCCAACAGGGAGGACAGAGACAGCCCCCACAAACGGAGGGAATTAGAGATTAGCAGACTTATTTTTCACCAGGAGACTGCCCTACTAAAGGCCCAGCTGCAAAGTGAGCAGAGCAGATCCACCAGCTGCTGCTGAACCATCCTGATGAATGACACGGAGCAGCACAGAAAAACAGAGCCAGAACATTTCAGATTGCAAAGTTACAGGCTGGAGGGGAACCACGTTATCAGAACCACTTCTAGGAGTCGGCAGGAATGGATGAGGAGCAGCCACCATGGTCTGGAGGGAGATTGTTTCTGCCACTCTGAGCACTTGAGCAAACCCGAATCCTCTTGATGCTAAATGAGGAATAACAAACAGGTCGTGCTGGAAGAAATGAGTGATGCCAGAAGAGAGAGAAACGAGACACAGAAACACTGAGCAGCTTTGCAGGCAGACAAACAGCCCAAGAGGTGGAACAGGAACGGGAGGGACTCACTGGGAACCAGAGAAAGCGGTTCCAGCACCCTGGGATAGCAGGAGGTGACCCTGCCCATGGCAGGGGATGGGACTGGATGAGCCTCAAGGTCCCTTCCAACCCAAACCATTCAGGGATTCTGTGCCTCTATGACACAGCCAAGTAAAAAAGCCACGTGCTCTGCTCACACAGACAATTCTAAGCCTCACCCCCAAGCACTACACAAATGCAACTTTTTTTAATTGCTCTTGTATCTTTAACTGTGCCTCACTAAAGAAGAAAGAGGTTTTAACCCAACTCAGCTGCTATTTTCCACTTTGCTCCTTTCCCTCTACATTCTTTCAGTTCACTCCTCAGCTCGCTGAGCTTTTATCCTTTTTATTATTTGAAGACGAATGCAAAACCAGATCGATGGGTGGAGCAAGAGTTAAAGCTCTGCCAAACACAGGCTCGCATGACGACTCTGAGGGAGGAAGAGAAAACCCCACAAGGCTCGAGAACAATCTCATTAGCTGATCGTAACATTTCTGCCTGTGAAGAAGCCAAAGTGAACAATTTGTTCAGCTGAGCACCCGCCCCCACCCCTGGACAGAACCAGCAGCTTTCAAAGGCTCTTGTACTCCCAGCATGTGCTCGGCACTCGCCCCAATCTCCTTCAAACCTCCCCCCCCCCCAGTTCATTCATTCCCCGGGTTCAGAGAAACCCAAGGCCTCCAGAGGCTGGGAGTAAAGAGTTATTTCCACTGAGAAACCCCCCACTGCTTGAGGGGGGGGGAGGAATTTGGGAGCACAAATCCTAAAGCATGAGCAGGGCTAAGCCAAACTCCTGCCCAAGGGAAAGGCCAGTGCTGGCCAGTGGCCAGTAGCCCAGGGACCGGCAGGATCTGCATCCAAATACAACTGCCCTCCCTTTGGTGAGAGGGAACCACCCAAACCACTCCACTGCCACAGCAACCACGGCTCTGACCAGGATATGAAAGGTCTGGTTTGGCATCTCGAGTTCATTTCTATTAAAGAAGGAAAAAGAAAAAAGGAAAAGAAACAAAAAACATTGGCCCAGAGCAGCTGTTAAAAGATGCCTGAACTGTGCACAGAAATCATGGCAAGACCAGAAATCACAGCCTGTGGCAGCTCAGCAGAATCCAAATTTCTGCTCTGCCAGTTGTACAAACGCTGCCCAGCCCACGGCCAAACACTGGCATGGAGCCCTGTGTCCCAGCAGCCCCTTATCCCCAGGGAATGCTCCACACTGGAATTCATTTCTTGGCATTCTCCCCATCCTCCCCCCTCCCTACTGCAGACAAAGTGTTTGTCCCAGGTCACATCAGTTTTTATCCCTGAAAGAGCCCCAAATCCCTTCCTAGTCAAAGGTAAACGCAGCGTAAGGATCCAAGAAAACCCTTGGACGAGCACAAAACTCAATCCACAAACCGACCTGCAGATGGGGAAACAGAAGAGGGAAATTAAAAACACCGAAGTGAAACAACTGCCGGGGGTGGGGAATACAGCTCCGATCCCAAATCAGAGCAGTTCCAGAACACCAACACCTAAAGCTTGCACTTGACTGTCTTGGATGTCTCTTCCCACCTTAAATGACTGTGTGCAGATGGAACTCCCCAGCCCCCCAGGCGTTACACAGGGCTCTGAGCACTATGAAACAGCAACTCCTGGAAGCCCAGAGCCTCCGGGGCTGGATCCTGCAGTGGTGCTCAGCAGCAGTGACTCACAGCCCGCTGCTGATGCTGAGTCACTCGCCGTGTCTGCGCTGGCCCTTTCTCCAGCCCCATCCACAATCCCAATGGAAACACAGGAGCCTTGAGAGGGACACGCAGCAGCTCTCACCAAAGCCAGGAAAAGGCAGAAGGCAGCTCAAAAGCACAGTGGATCCCTTGGGAGGTTTTGGTTTTACGATGGGGAAGGATGTGATAAACATCTTCTGTTTGGATGGTGACTCTAAAATACTCAGTAAGACCACGAGCAGAATCATTGAATCACAGAAAGTCCTGAGTTGGAAGGGACCCCCAAGGATCCTCCTGCCCTGCCCAGGACTCTCAAACAATCCCACCCTGCCCCTGAGAGCGTTGTCCAAGCACTCCTTGAGCTGGACAACTGTGCCAGTGCCCAACCACCCAGAGGGAGCTGTGGGATTTCAGGCACCAGCTCCCACCCGGGGTCAGGATGTTCTGTCTCACAGCAGCAGCTCCACCACAATTCCCTCCCATTGTGTCCATCTCACCCATGGCCAAGCCAACAGGAACCAAACTGGGATCAAGGCTGTGCCAGCGGGCAGCAGCTTGGATCCCAAAATCCCGAGGGACAGAGGCATTTAACACTCCTGTCCCCTGTCCCAGCCCACAGCGTGACTTAGGTAACACCCAGGAGGGTGACACCAAGGTGGCACCTTCCAAATGTGGACACCGGGCAGAGGGTGGGAGGTGATAAGGGGTGATGTTTCCTGGCAGAGCCTCCCACTTCTACTCGGTTCTGTCTGGCAGAACAGCCCTGTGCCACAGACTGTGCCACGCCTACCTGGACAGGCATTCAGGCACCTTCTCACCATTTTTCCTTCCTTCCTCCCTCCCTCTGCCTCAGTTTACCTGCAGCACAAGCTGTGGTGGCTCCTGGTCCTTACTGGGCAACCAAGTCACCACTGGCTCAGGGCTGGTCTCCAGGAGGAGGCTCCTGTAAGCCCTGCCTGGATGAAAAACGACCACTCTCTGCCTTGTCAGCCTCCACTCAGGTTCCTTCCATTAATGGGAGACTCCACAGGGATATGGGAGTGTGAAGGTGAAATACACAGACCAGAAACCACCACCTGAGTGCTGCAGCCAAGGTTGTCTTGTTTTGGGGGGGGGGTTGTTCCATTATTTTCATAAGCTTTGAAGGCACAACAACATGCCGTGTTAGTAGTGTTCCTGTCTTCCTCCATCTCATTCATTCCCAAAGACAACTGTGGAGAGAATATTCCCAAAGTGCTCATATGCATACAGAGGCAGCTCCAGCCCCCTGCTCCCCAAATCCCACTTCCCCAGTTCCCACGAAGCTCCTGCTCTCCTCTGCTGCCATATCACCACCCCCCAGGCTCCCTGAACCTCTGCGGCCACCCCGAGGCGTCATCTGCTCCGAAGAAGGAAGAAAAATAAGCCCTCACTTTCCCTGGAGCCCAGAAAAGCCCTAATGATCAGGGCTCTGTGCTGTGGTGCACCATTAACTACAGAGAGGTTTCACAGAGTGACCATCACATCCCTGTGACTCCACTTTCCATTGAGTTCATGGCCAAGGCACGAATTCCGCAGCAGATGGATCCGTCAGAAGGGAAACAGCCCAGCTCAGCACAAAGCTCTGCTCAGACTCAAGAGTTCAGTTTCTTTCTTTCTCAGTTTCCAGAATGCTTTCAAGATCTTCGCCGAAGCTCTTCCCGCTGGTTGCTGGGGGTAGGTTTGAACTTTTGCGCTGTTTCAAAGCCAAGTGCCCCAGATCTTTGCACCGTGACATTTGTGCGCTGCCCCGAGCGCTCATTCAGCTGACTGTCTGCAAAACAGCCATTCCCAGCCCGAGCTGTCCCTCAGCCCTCAGCTGCAACAATTGTTCTGGGACAATAGCTGAAAACTGGGATTTTATTCTTTCAGCTGTGCCAGTGTGAGTACCTTGGGTCGCCTCTGAATCCTGAGTTTGCCCCCGCAAACCAGGAGGGGAAGGTGGGCGACAAGGTGGGGACAAAGGAGGTGGGATCAGAAGAGTGCAGACACCACGAGGCAGCTGTTATGCCAGGAAAACCGACTCTCCAGTGGCCCAGCAAAGCAGCCAGCTGAAAAATACCACATTTAAAGCGAATTTATAGGACCATTTTTCAGTAGAGTTCTCCACAAGCACCAAGGCAGTGGCAGCAGAGCAGCTCTTGCTGCCAGTGTGCACAATCTGCCTCATCATCATCACACCAGAAATTAAGGCAGTTTGTTACCCCTGCAGCTGAATCCAGGAATGAGAAGGTGAGACTGCACAACGTCCCAGAGGTGTTTATAATTCAACATTAAAGTTTGCTCCAACTGCAATTTGCTTTCAGTCCACTGGGAGTTTTTCCCTTAAAGCTCTGATTAAGATGCCACTCTCATTGTTACACACCGAGCACCAAAACACCCACTGCCCCCTCAAAATGCCTAAAATAAAACTGCCCAAGCTTACAACCAGCACCTTCCAGGAGAATATCCTCCTTCTCCTGAGTAAGGCCCTTTATCAATATTATAATTTTGCTTACAACAGCTTCCCATTCCCTCTGGGTTGCACACAGGACAATCATTAACTCCTGTTGATCCATATTTTTCATTAAGAGTTCAACTTCTTCCACCAGAAAGCGGCAGAAAAGCACTAAGCCAGTGGACGTTTCGCTCTTCGTTCTTTTCCTCCTCTTCACATTAAAAGTGGGATCTTATCGAGACATTTAAAACCTTCCTTTGGCCAACTCAGTAGCCAAGGCCCCGCGACTGGAGACAGAGAGGCTGGGTTTGATCTCAGCTCATCATGGGCACAACCAACAACAACAACCACAAGAAGATCTTTTCTCGATTTTCTTTAAAATAAGACAAATTGCACATGTTGCAACCCCATCCCAAAGCTCTCCTTGCTCTCAGAGCACCCGAGGAGCACCTACGGATGGAGGTACCAGCAAAGACCACAAGCCAACAGACCCCTGTGGAAACCCAACATCCTCTCTAGGAAACACCATAAATTAACAGAAGCTGCTGGGACACCCTCAGTTACAGAATCATGGAATGGTTTGAGTTGGAAAGGGACCTTAAAGATCATCTCATTCCAACTCCTTACCAAGGGCACCTTCCACTAGTCCAGGTGTCGATGAGGCTGGGCTGGGACAGCCTAAGGAGCAGCCAGTTGTTCCCAAGAAGGTGTCCCTGAAGCAAACCAGCCACTTCCCACTCCTGGTGTCCCTTCACCACCAAGGCATCACCTCACACCTGGCAGCGCCCTCCTGGATTGCTGGAAAACAAACCTCCCCCAAATTAATTGCGGTTAAAAACATCAAAGAGAAGGAAGGGGGTGTTCAGTGTGCCGAGCTCTTCAAACAAAACGAAGCGCACAGCAGAGAGGAGACAATTACGGCAGGGAGCAAAGTGTTTGAGAAGTTATTACACTTGTTCCACAGCAGAGCCCTTTGTACGTGTGCAAATAGAGGAGTTTGGTGCCCAAGTGGGGGAGCTGCTCCCTGCAGCCCATTAGTGCCACGATCCCCGGGGACACCAGAGAACAGAGACTATGCAAATCAGGAGCCATTGTTAAAAGGGAAAATTTATTTCACATTCCTGAGCAGCAGTGTTCCTGGAGCATAACAATTGGAGAGGCCCTTCTGCTGAGGACGGCATATTTTTTATGCTCCACAGTAAATCAATATCCCGTAATATGGAAACGACATGAAATTATTGCCAGCCCCGGAGCTTTGGTGAGCAGCACTGACACAACACTGGGCTACAACAGGACTTATCTGGGACGTGTTTGCCCTTGGCCAGCAGAGTTTACTGAAGGCAGAACTGATGGAATTATTCTCCAGGATATCCAAAGGTACCTCCCCAAGGCCATTTCATGGCTCTCAACTGGACCTAAACAAGTGCTACTATTGTTGGCTCAGTGCCCCAAAGTTTCCCACTCGGGCAGCACCAGCAAAACAATCTCACAGTGAGACATCCAAGAAAAAAGTGGAGTTAATCCTGAAGGGAAGAACTCCATGAAAGAGAGGAAGATGACTATCCCTTCAGCATTTACCAAACTTCCCAAGAACAGAGCTCACCACAGACAGACACAGGACACAGAAACTGCCCGTATTGTTTTCATCTAAGCCAGTTCTGATCATCCTCAACCCAGGACTAAAGGGAGCAGGCCAACAAATAAAACCTGCTTTCATTTCCCTCTTGGTTCAGCTCCCAGGAGACGCAGAGTCTTCCTTTTCTCCCCACCCAGTGCACCCAGTAAGCACCGACAGACTGGAGTGAGCAGCACTGGATTCTCCCCTCTCTCCGGGGATGAAAAAGCAGCTCCAGCCCCTTCACTTCTCATTATGCAGCCGTTAAGACCTGAGGTCAAAGGGTGTTTTGTCATGGCTCACAGGGGGGTGAAAGGGGGGCTTTTGTTTAACTCCACAGGTTCTGCAGCCCGAGATCAAAATGGAACTTCAGGATAAGTGATTACACTGAAGGCAGGCTCAGCTCTGGCCCTGGGAAATTTCTGCACTGCTGGGATGACCTCACCCTCCTTATCTGCTCTTTCATGTCCCGGGTGGAAGAGGAGGGAGCCTTGCAAACACATCTCCAAGTGCAGAACTCCAACGTGAAGTTTGTGTTCATAAACACAAAACTAAGCTCTGCTCTGTACCTGGAGCCCAAACGCCCAAAATGCTCCTCATGAGTCTCTTGAAAAGTTTTTTTTCCAGTCTTTATCACCACTCATCAGAAAAAAAGAGGATTTTAAGCTCACACAGAGGGAGAAGTCAAGAAGCCCAGGGAGGTTTTGACTCCCCACCCCTGGAAGTGTCCAAGGCCAGGCTGGGGCACCCTGGGATAGTGGGAGGTGTCCCTGCCCATGGCAGGGGTGGAACTGGGTGGGCTTTAAGGTCCCTTTCAACCCAAACCACTTGGTCATTCTAAGAAATAATTGTTTGTGCCATGCAGTGACATCAGGACAAACCAGGCAGAAGCCAAGGAGGATTTCCAGCTGAAGAAAAAGTTCTAATCAACACCAAACACAGCAGAAATGGGCTGGGCTGGGAGTAAGGGAGAAATAATGGATTTTAGGGAAGAAAAATTACAATAATAATAATAATACAGCAGAGGCAGCAATGATGCATAACAGCATCAGTGGTCTGAATTCACCCACCAGGTGCAGTCCCAAGGCTCCCTGCCTTCCAGGGGAGAAGCAATCTGCTTCCCAGCCTTCAGGAGAGCAGCGGGAGCAAGATGCACATGTGGAATCCCATCTCATGCCCACTCACTCGGGGCTTGCCCTGGTTTCCAAGCCTTCAATCCCAGCAGCTTCAGAGTCGTAGAAAAAAAATGAAAATTCCTCCTTTTTTTTTTTTGCTTGAAGCATGGGGAGATCATCCGTGTTCAAAGTAACAGGAGCACCAGTTTTTTAGGGAAAGAGAACATCCCCTGGAGCTGCAGATATTCCCTCTGTTGTGCCATGCTTGGCTCCTCTGCAGCCCCTCCTGATCCAAGTCCCTACCCAGGCCTCTCCCAACACGGTCCCCAGCAAAGATCACCCCTTTAGTCTAAAACAGAGCGGGGATAAAGCTACCCATCAATATTAAAGCTGAAGGTCATTTAGTCAAGGGAAGGGGCAGCCCTGCTATTTCTGGCATCGATCCAAGCGAAGTTTCCTCTCCCAACCCGAAGAGCTCCTCTAGTTAACACACAAATAACACATTTCTGGCCTCTGAGCCCTTTATCTAAGGAATGGGACGAATTAATCCTGGCTAAAGAGCTGCTGTATAACACAGGGGAGTGGAAAAAGTCCGGAGAGAAATGGAAAGGGAGAGGGACAACAAGAGAGTGATGTGAGTCCCGCCAGGCTCGGTTTTGCCTGGAGCCACAGAGAAATGTGGCACAAAAGCAGCACAGGGATGGCAGGGAGAAGGGTGCCTGCTTCCAGCTCCTGAACTCTGGGCAGGCAGCACCAGAGAGAGCACACCAGAAGGTGTAGATGATGAAATCAGCAATTATGTCCCAGAGTGAAGGATGCAGAAAGGTTTCATGGCACCAGATCAAACCTGAGACCGAGAGCCCAGTGCGGCCGCAGGAGAAGCTGCTGGTTCGGGGCAGGGGAACTGGGGGCACAAGAGGAAGGGGCTTTGAGCACAGCTGTCCTGGGGGGTGGCTGAGGATGGGCAAAAAGAGGCTGTGAAAAATCCAGTTTTGTTTCCACGAGGAGAAGAAAGGCACAATCTGCATTGTTCAGCCACGTGAAACCCCTTTTATCGCCAACGCTCCGGCGTACAAAGGACTGAAGAAACGGGATTCAAACATCAAATGGGAGACACAAAAGAGCATCTCTGCTTTCCAAGAAAGGGCTGAGCTCTGACCAGGTCGAAGAATCTTCCAGAAGAGCAATGAATGCTCCTCTGGCCGCTAATGAATGTCCCTAATGAAGGGTTTTCAGGGAGCTTCCCATCCCATCTGAGCGCAACCAACCGACACATCGTGTCGCCTCCCTCCGCAGCCTTCGCACACACGGACGTCCGTCAGCACCCCTGAATTTCTCAGGCATTCCTGGCTCCTTGATCAAGTCTTCCATCAAAAAAGCCCGTTTAATGAGTCTGCAAATCCCTCTGCTTGGTCCCCCAGAGTTTAAGAGCCGCTATCTCAGCCCAGGCTGTTTTCTGAACGCATTTGCCAGAAACAAAGAAAAACCAGCAATTTCTGTGATAAACTGCTGATTTAAATACAGCAGTACAAAGTCTGCTTCAAGCCAGACCAGAGCCAGGCAGGCTGTTTGTGCACCTCACACCACAGCAATGCAGCTCCACGCCACAGGAAATCGTGTCCCTCCCCAGCTGTGATCCATCTTTTCCATTTAAGTCACTACAAAAGCAGTTTCATCACCAGTTTCTGCGGGAGCTGGTGAGCTCAGGAGAGTGGATTACACGGGCAGTACGTGCACCTGACCTGTAACGTGTGCTCTGTGCTGCAGAAACTTCTGATTTTGGGCAGCCAAGCTACTCAGGACAGGAGAAAGGAGGAATATTTCACCAAACACACGCCTGGAGCTGGACAACAAAACCTGGATGATCTGCTGGGAAATGATGGACACAAAAAGGAGCCACTTGACAAGTCACCTGAGGGCTGCTCATGTGGGACATGTGGGACACATCCTGCCCTCCGCCCTGGCTGCAGCACTGCCCTTTGGGGCAAGGGACAGAAAAAGGGGAAAGAGGATCTTTGCTGGAGCTCCACCTGTGCCCTGCACACAGGACCCCAGCCTCTGCCAACCCTCCATCCCTCAGTGCACTGTAAAAAAGGACCTCCCCCAAACATAGTTTTATCCACAGGAGGCCCCTGCTCTCGCTGTGGGCTGACAAAGGCCTTAATGTTGAACCTTACAGATCCCCTATTTACTCTCCTGGAAAAGAGCACGGGGGTAATTCAAACCTTGGAGGGGGAAGGAAGTGGGATGTGGATGAGGCTGAGGAGCTGAGGCTTGGTCACAAACTGAACCCCGGGATTCTGACAGGAACCACCCAAATCGCCAGTTCTGTTTGCATGAGACCCCGAATTCCTGGGAGAGGCTGCTGAGGAGAACCTGCCACTCCAGGACTCCTTGAATAAACAGTTTACACAACATCTCTGTTCTGCTTCGTCATCCCCAAACTTGAGACACAAATTTTCCTTTAAATGAAGGGGAAAGCCTGTGGGCACGCCCTTGCTCACATCAGATGGGAAGGGTAAGGAAGTGAGTTCTTAGAACCAGAGATTCTCCTGAAAACAATAAATTCCTCACTACAATCATCATTCACAGAACATTAACACCTTCGACACTGAAACAACCATTATGCAAAAGTGAAAAAAACGGGCTCCAGGAGTTTCCTCACTCCCAATGTCACCGAGGGGTGAGGTGGACATCACTTCAGGGGTAAGAGGTGACACTTTAGTGCTCCCTGTTCTCTCCCCAGACCTGCCCCTCCACTGTAATCCACTTTAATCACAGAATCACAGAATATTTTGGGTTGGAAGAGACCCACAAGGATCATCGAGTCCAACTCTCAACACTGTCTCCCTGGTGGGAATCGAACCCGGGTCTCCCACACGCCAGGTGGGGACACTTACCACTGTACTAAAGTGGCTTTTAGTTTCAGTCCGGTACTTCAGATAAAGGAATTCCACAATATGAGCTTCAGTTCAAATTTAAAACATAAATTCCCTCCCGTTCTGTTCAGACCATACAGAGGCCACATGGCCAGGGCAAAGCAGCCCATCAGCATGTCCCAAACTCCACACAAACCAGGACATGCCTACATTTCTCCTGGCCTGGTTGCAGCTCTTCATGACAACACTTACAAACAACCCCCAGAGGTCTTGGCTTAGTACGTAACAATAGTTTCATATGAAACACAGCCTTTATTTAACCTTTTTTTTTATTTAACCTTTAACTCCCTTCCACTCTGGAGGGCTCAGAAGGGCACAGAACTGAACGATGTGATTTCCACGTGCTTCACACACCACTTAAAACTTGTCACTCCTTCAATTCATGATCTGTTTATATCTCTAAAAAATACTTTTTGTGTGTGTGTGTTACCAAATGATTATTAGGTCTCATGCTTTGGGAGGGGAGACAGGCTTCAGATGATGAACTCTGGAGAGGCCAAATAAATAAAAGTCACAAGTGCAGCTGCATTTCTCCTACAGAGCCAAAAGGCATCAACCCACAAGGGTCAAAGAATTGTCACTGAGAGCAGAGACATGGGATTAACTCCAGGTAGGCTCCAGGAAAAAAATCCACATCTGACCAGGAAGGAAAGTGAAGAACAGGCAGAAGGAAGGCAAGGAGCTGAACACAGAGCCCATGTCTGTGTATCCGTGGTGGGAATCTAAGCCTTGAATTTATCTGCTACATCACCCAGGAAGACTTTGCCTCGGGGAACAGGGCACTACCACTCCGCAATCCTTAGCAAGGGCTGTCAGGCTCCAAGCTGGGCCTCCAGTCCCAAATCTGCTAATTCCACGCTCCACCACAGATTTGCCATTTGATCCTGGCCCTGGTACGTGACATCCTTTCCTCCTCCCTAACATGGCCAGAGGAGTTCTGGCTCTCTGTCAAGAGGAGCTGTTATCTGGGGTGTACTTATTGTCCCAGGCTTTACACAGGAATGGTTTTAGCATCACAGAAGACATTCCACTGTAACCATCAATTTACTACCTTCTCTCTTTTAATTAATTAAACACAAGCCAAAAAAAAGCTGCCTCTAATCAGGCTAGTGCTCCCTCCCAAGCAGAAGGGAGGGCAGTGAGGAAAAGCAGAATAAAGGGAGGGTTTTCACATTTTGGCATCGCTGACACTCCAGCTGCCTCCCCCTCCCCACCTCAACTGCCAGGCTCTTGTGTCACACACACGAGCTGAGGGGTGATTATATGGGGTTTATTTCAACTCCTGAGATTATAGCAAGGGGTGAGGCACAGGTTAACAATCCACTCGTGTGGTAACTTGTAGGCAAGTTTTGTTTGGGGTTTTTACTCGTTCAGCTACAGGAGGTGTTTTTCTATGGAATTTGGGCAGCAGGGCTGTGCAGACATTCCTGCGTCCCGGCTGGGCACACGCTCCTGGACGATTCCTCCTTCCCTGCCTGTGGCTCAGGTTCTTCCCAGAGGCACTTCAGCTATTCCCTGAAGATTGAGAAAGGACATGCTTTGTTCAGCAATTCTTTTTGTCCCTTTGTGCTCCATTTTCTTTCCTCAGTGTCTCAAAATAAAAGGGAAAAAAACCCCCCACAAACAAAACAACTCAAAAAGCTGCAGCTTTAGTAATCCCAAATATATTTATTATCGTGCCTGAGCTACAAAAGAAAACACGATCTGATCTACAGCAGGCTGCATAAAAGGGTTTGTTTTTTTTTCCCCTTTTGTTGTTTTATTTATTTAACCCACCCTTCCCCCCAAGCTCTGGTTTCACAGCATCCCAGACCGGACAAACAGTTTCAAAGGAAGTGGCAAAATTTCCTAGATATATTTGCTGAGAAAGCCTCTACCCAGAGGGGGCAGGGAAATCCAGGAAGTTTTAAAAATCCTGCCATTCCTTCACAGCCACCTCTGCCAAAGGAACATTCAATTACAGGAAAAATAAATGAGGCTGGATGGGCCTTGGAACAAGCCGGGATAGCGAGTGGAAGGTGCCCCTGCCCATGGCAGGGGGTGGGGCTGGAAGCGCTTTAATGTCCCTTCCAACCCAAACCACCCCGTGATTCCTTGATTTTATGATTGTTTGGAACTGAACAGAGGTAAATGTGTGAACAGAGATCCTCGACCTCAGATCCCTGACGGCCAGGACAGATCCATTCCCACTGTGCCGCAGGAAACCAAAGGGGAGCCGCCTTCCCAGCACTGCTCTGTCCTCCTCCCTCGCCCTGTTTTTTCCTTTGCTATCTCAAGCAGAAAAGTGCGGACAATAAAATGCCCTTCCCAGAGAAAAATCCAACCCTACTGCTTTGTTCCCTGTGTCTATGGCACCGTCCAACCCCAATTCTATTGAGGTCTTTTCAACCATTTATACAAGACATGAAAATATCTCCGACTCAGAGCACTCCCTCCCTGCCAGGAGGGACTCAAGGTCCTAGACTGGAACATGGCAAGTTATTAAACTCCTACTTTACCATGAACCTGTACTTCAGGGAGATCAGGGGGGAGAAAGAAACAGCATTAAGATGAAGGAGGGTAAGTTTAGATCTCATACTGGGAAGGAATTCTTCCCTGGGAGGGTAGGGGGGTTTCCATCCCCTGGGAGTGTCCAAGGCCAGGTTGGGATGGTGGAAGGTGTCCCTGCCCATGGCAGAGGTTGGGACTGGATGATCTTTAAGGTCCCTGGGAACCCAGACACTCCATGACTCTATGAAAGGAAGCACATCCGTGCTGGTTGTGTCTCGTCACGTGTCCCAGCAGTGATCCCATGATCTGCTGCTGGGCTCAGTTTGAGACCAGCTGCAGCAGAGCCGACCCTTAATCCTCAAACACGAGAAAGGAGAGAACCACAACTGCAGGAGCCGAGTGGCTGCTGCTGCTGCTGCCCACCGACAGGTGTGGGCTCAAACCTGGACTCGTGACAGGGCCTCAATGTGCCCCTTCATGCCCCACGGCTCGGGGACAATGAAATCACTGTCCAAAGCCTCGTAAATAAAGTTCCTCTTTGTGAGGGTTGAACTCCAACAAGCAGGAGCTGCAACCCAAACCCTACCCCACCTCCTGCCAGGACTCAGACAAATCCCAGCCTCCGAGGATTACACTGCTGCCCTGTCCTGCCTTGCCACCACCAGAAAATCCTCTGTGCAGCCCTGGCTTGAAACCACCACGGAAATTCAGGACAAGACCTGAGACAGCCACCGAATCCAATGGGCTGGACCTGACAAACTGAAGGAAGAGGAAGTAAGTCTGGCCACAATTTCAGCACTGCTCTGCAGCCACTGCAAAAGGGGTTGTGCAAACATGTTTCATAAATAGGTCAGAGAAAGGAGAAAGCAGATGACAAGCAGATGGCATGGCAAAAGGAGACAAGGAAGAAGGGGCAAGAGCGTCCGAGCCAAGAAAGAAGCATCCACGGAATTCTTCGATGAAATCCCAGTTTGGTCTCACAGCCCTGAGCTCCAAAGTTTCCAAGAGTTAAACACAAATGGAAAGTCCATTTTGCTCTGCACAAGGACCTCCACAGGTGGAGATCACACCTCTGAGCACAAGATGCTGTTCAGCTTCCAGCACCTCAGATTCAGAGTTGTCATCCCTGGGAATGGAGCCAACCTACCCTGGGAATTAGAATCTAAAAGACAACCTGAACTTAGGGCACACCAGTGGCAGAGGTTGGGACTGGATGGCTGCATCAACACAACCTCTGTGCAAACTTCACAACACAACTCTGACCTGTGTGGGTTCAAGGAAATCACACCAGGCACATTCAGTGACCCGTCAGAAAAAGAGAGACCTCTGTGCTCCATCCCACCTGTTGACACAATCCCAGAGGAATCGTGGGATTACAGACTGGTTTGGCTTGGAAAGGACCTTAAAACCCATCCAGTGCCACCCCTGCCACCATCCCAGGTGTCTCCAACCTGGCCTTGGGCACTTCCAGGGATGGGGCAGCCACAGCTTCTCTGGGCAGGACACAATAAATCCCTCTTATGGCAGAGCCACATTCAGTATCTTCTGTATACATCACTTTTCCCCAAGTCTAAATTAATATTAAATACGTAATTAGTAAATAAATTTATTTTTCATTTTACTGTTTAAATGCTTAACGGCAACTTTTTCAGCAAAAACCTTCAGCACTTGACAGGTTCTTAACCTGCCTGTCACACACAGAGCAGGCAAAACCACAGCCCAGACGATGAGCAATGGAAAGGGGAAACCAGGAGGGATTTTGAGTAGTTTCTGCAGAAACAAAAATCTGAATAAACCTTGGCTGAAGGAACAAGAAGTAGTGAGATGCATCAGTGACAGCACAGAAACTCACTTAACACTCCAACCATATTTAGCAGACACAAAAGAATGGTAGGGCAGAATTACAGTATTGGGATTTATGGTTGGGTTTTTTTAAAAAAAGAGGGAGAGGAAAATGCTTTGGGATCATTGAGGAAAGACGGTGTTGGAATTAGAGCACCACTATGAAACCTTGTCTAGAAAACAAAAAAAAAAAAAGGAGAGTGGGAAATGATCCATCCCCAAGCCAGGAGATTTTAAGTGAAGTTTTAAGTAAATGACAACAGATTTAAAAAGCCATCACATCTCCTGCTCAAATCTGAGCTCTTTTCAGATGGCAAGAGGCAACAAGATCACACCCACAAGTCCTTGTATCCTCAACACGGTTTCCCAGCTAACAGGCAAGGGAGAAAACAAGAACTGATGGCTAAAAGATCAAACTAAGCAAGAAAAGTGGGATTGAGAATTCACTCCAGCTCAAGCCAACAAGACTGTACTCAGCTAAACCACATGGCGATCTCCTCTTACATAAATGATCTCATCTGGCCCTGATCTAAGGCAAAAACAAGTATTCTGACACCGTTTCTCTGAGCTTTCTTTCCTTTTTTTTCTTCCCCTGCCAGTTCTCTCAGGATCATTTTGTCTCCTTCCAGCAGCTTTTCTGTCCCACTGCCCAACACACTCCATCCATCTCTTGTCCTGCTCTTTCCAGCCCAGCAGCTCTAAGATCGAGGTGCTCTGTCCACACACCTTGTGCTGGCTCAGGGAGAATTCAAGCACAAAACATTTTCAGCCCCACCAATGTGCCCCAACCTTCAGCAGGTACTTGAAGCATTCCAACATTCACCTGTGGTCATTTCAAAGTGGTTGAGAGACAGAGCCAAGTGTTGGGATCCCTCCATGGAATCAGCTCCATCATGGAAGCTTTAATCCAAGGATTTCACAGAATTATTTAATTAAGTTTAATAAAAATTTAATTAAATTCTCCCCAAAAGGTGCAGAGGGTGCTGAGATGCCCTTAACTCACTGTCTCGCCCGGTAATGAAACGAGAATTTGAAGGATGGCAGGACAAGGATCAAGAACAGCAAGTTTCGGCTGCCACGCGTCGCCTAAAGGCGCCTACAGAGAATAAGGGTTACCCAGATGGCACAGACCCAGCAGAAAGCACTGCCATCAGCCCCAAGGTGTGCCACCTCCTTCAAAGAGAGCCTGAAGTGAAGGGAACTGCCAGGCAAGACTCCAATCCTTATGTGGATCTACTGCTTGCTGCAGTTCACAGAATCGCAGAACGGTCTGGGTTGGAAAGGACCTCAAAGACCCGCCAGTTCATGCCCTCGGTCAGTGTGAAGCCATTCCCCCCTGTCCTGGCACTCCAGGCCCTTGGGAAGAGTCTCCTGTGGGCTCCCTTCAGGCTCTGGAAGGCCACAATTATTCACCCCAGAGCTGAACAACCCCAACTCCCTCAGCCTTTCCTCCCAGCAGCTCCATCCCTCTGATCACCCTGGTGACAATCTGCTCCATCCTCCATTCCCAGCAGGCAGAGGAGACCAGAAGTGGCAAACCCGTGTCTAAGGGAGCCCAGCCCCCAGGGCAGGAGGGTTTGGCACCAAAGTACCTCCCCTCGAAGGAGGAGATGCCCAGCAGAGTCAGAAGGTGCACCTGCCTGAGCTGGAAATCCTGCTGGGAGGGGATGTGGAGCTCCCACCTGCTTCACCCGTTATTCAGAACACAATAGAGTAACTAATTATGTTTGAGAAGTCATAGTTATTTATAGCACAATGTCCAGTGTGTTACCAGGAGAGCTTCAAGGAGATCAGGGTTACAGACCTACAGCACCTGCACGGGGCATCCTGAAATTCCTGGCCAGGGTTAGACTTGAAATAAAACCCAGTTCAAACCCAGCTGGGTCCTTAAAAACAACCCTCCAGCAGATGTTTGCTAAAAATCCTTAATGAAAACATCATTTAAAGACTTTTATCAGAAGAGAGAGAGAGAGAGATGAGGGTCAGGTAACCTTGTGGGTGCCTGATTTATTACAGGTGAGCTGAGCAGGGAGAAATTCAAACACGTCATTAGAAAACAGGGAGGTGGAACAGGCTGGGAACGAGCATCTCCTCTTGCAGCTACTCCTCATAGGTAATCCCAGAGCTTCAGCACAGCCACAGCCACCCTTCCCAAAGCCCCAGTCACAACTCAGTGAATCACACCCCGAGAAAAGAGCAAACAATGAAAGTGTCCCAGCTCCGAGTCACTGCAGAACGTGGATCCTCAGTGTCCTGCAGTTAATGGGCACAGAGACACGGGGTGACAGAGGTGACACAGCCACACCTGCCACGTCAGGGCTCAGGGTCTCCTCCAGCACACACAGAACGACCCAGCACAAGCATCTGTCTCCTCTTCCTGCTGCTCAGACTGGTGACAAAACCTAAAGCCTTTTCAATGTATTTAGGCAATAATCATTTTTTTCTTTATTTTTTTAAAGAAAAATTAGGCTTCTGTTGATTTCACAAAGCAGGAAAAGAACAGGCTGTGCCCATCTTCAGCTGTTATTACAGAAAACATATGTAAAAGCAAAAAAAAAAAACATTACCTAACTGCAGCAGTGGAGCATCTCTGCACCTGCTCACCAGGCACTTGGGGTGAGGCTTCACTCAAAGGTACAGAAAGGCAAATAAAGGTGGGGGGGATGAGCTTTATAAATGTCAAAATTAATCATGCAGCAATTCTGTTCCACCACCTCTTACTCCACGATGAGGAGAGCTGACCGTGTTTACTTTCACCTTTCCAAACTCTCACAAGGTCCTGTAAAACCTGTGCATGGCTTGAGACAAAGAGGGTAAAAACCGGGGCAGCGAATAAAACCTGCGATCCCTCTTTCCATGTTTTAATCCCTCTCCTGGTTATTTTCCTCTTTTATAGGACATCTCCCACTTCAAGATTGGGAGGCCAAGAAACTGTAATTGCTTCGAAACAGCAAAGAATCCTGGAGTAACTATTCCAGACTTCACAACGCTGGTGGGAATAAATCCAGGGTGAATACGGCTTCAAAAAGCACCCCGTGCCCTCTTCCCCTTTCAACTCGCTAAAATAAGACTTAAGAGGAAATCTGCCAAGACACCAAAGAATAAGGCCACCTGTTCTGCTAAGAGAACTGAAGGAAGCAACAATAACCCACAGCAAAAGCACAAAGATAAAGGTTTTTAAAGCTGCACCGCAGCCCAAGCGAGGCAGGGACGGTTCTCAAGGACTGGACACCCCCGTGATGTGGCCTCTTGTCCCTGAGAATGAGAGATTCCTGAGCTACCCAGTCCCCCCACGCACAGAACAGGGGCTTGGCCTCTGGAGGTCCTGACAGGAGTATTTACACAGGCATTTAAATGAAAAATAATAATAATAAAAAATAATATGGATGCCCTGTCCTTGAAAGTGTTCAAGGCCAGGCTGGACAGGGGAGTGGGAGGCGTCCTTGCCCGTGGAACTGGATGGTCACGACGGTCCTTTGCAACCCAAACCATCCTGGGAGTCGATGCTGTCCTTGGAACCCTGAATGTCTGTATCAAATGGCTCAATCTAAATCACGGGGGAGTTTCCAACAAGCAGTTTAACTTAGATCGATCCCTCTTGGTGAGCAGGATGTTCATTTCCTGTTCCCATCTCCTCCTGTAACTGTGTTCCCTTCAGCTATTTTGCTCCCCAAATTCCACCCTTTGCCTGACTGACGTTCAGGGGAACCACAGCAGGGCAGCTCCAGGATTCCTGGAACATGGGATTATGGCAGAAAATCATCGGGATCCAGTCCCTGAGAGCTCATCACCACCTCGTCATTTTACAGCAATGACATCAGTTACGACCTCCATGAAAATTTAAAGCCTCCTGCCCGGAGAATCGATCCAGAGCAGGAGCTGGGATGTGGTCACTGGGTTTCAGTGAAGTGATTCACAGGCAAAAGTGATTTGAGTTTTCCTCCACCACCCAGAGGAACCATCAGCAGCTATTTATATAACCACACAAGGGGGGGGTTGTGCATGTATATGTATATGTATAATATATTTTTTTTATATATCAGAGAAGGGGGAATGGCCTTAAGCTGGAGGAGGGCAGCTTTAGATCAGGTATTAGGAAGGAATTCCTGGCTGTGAGGGTGGGGAGGGGCTCGGATGGAATTCCCAGAGAAGCTGTGGCTGCCCCATCCCTGGAAGTGTCCCAGGCCAGGTTGGAGCAGCCTGGGACAGTGGGAGGTGTCCCTGCCCATGGCAGGGGTGGCACTGGATGGGCTTTCAGCTCCCTTCCCACCCAGACCATTCTGTGATTTTATGACTCTATTTTCAGCACTCTTTGCTGTGCTGTATTTAACACTCCAGACAATGCAGGTATTTCACAGCACAGGCAATGCTCTCAGACCTGAGGAAATGTCACCTAAACCAAAGTTTAAGGCTGAACCACCAGGTTAGTTCATGTTTGTGTAGTGCTTTCAAGATGAAAACACTCCATGTGCTAAGCATTATCATCAAGTCTGAGGAGAGCAGACTTGGCTCCAGGAGAGATACTAGAATTCCATACACACAAATTAAAACATTTGGATCCTTTCCAGAGCAGATCATTCCGAATTTGTCTTTCTGCTTGTCAGTACCCAGCTTTCCCAAATGTCTGCTTTTTGGAGACATGGGACAGAATTCCACACAGTTCAATTCCAAAAAGTAAACAATATCCACACCTATTCCTGCATGACAGAAGATTATCTTTAAGAAAAAAAAAAAAAAAAAAGCAGCTTCACTTTTGTCATGGGACACCCACAGAACTTGAAAAGCCTCAGTTTTATGGGCCATGAAGTTTTTCTGACCTTCACAGTGCAACAAACCCCTCTTCCAGGAGAAACTGCAGTGAAAGGAAGGCTCTAAAAAGTTCAACCGAAGTATTACACATAAACACCAAACGTTTGTATAAATATTTACATGCAGTAAGTTCCAAAATGAGGTTTGGGGCTTCCAAGCTTCCACAAGGAATATGGGAGCTGGATGGAAAGTCACAGCAAGTGGCTTCAACCAGGTCCCACTCCTTGTACCTGAACAAGCCTCCAAAGGATTGTGCAGAGAGTTTCTGAAACAGAGTTCAGTCTTCGATTAAAGTTTATTTTCCTGCTGCAGTACACTGAGTACTCACATATCAAAAGCCTTGACAAAATTCCTAAGGCTTCGCATTTTTCTTATTCCTAATGAAAAACAGCCTGGCTGGAGATGTGAATATTGCCCTTGTTACTGTGGTTTCCAAGTCTCGGGGTATGGGATTGCTGCTCCTGGTGCCCGCAGCCCTCAGGAGAACCCTGGCACCAGAGCTGCACTCCATCACTGCTGCTTTCCTGGGCATTGTGGGCAGGGGAGTAAAACAAACACTGTGCCAACATACCACCAGAGCAGGCAGAAAACACCAGGAGTGAACAAAGGAAAATGTAAGAGGGCGGGAGGGGATGACAAGTTTCAGGGATAAAAAGAAGGATCAGGAGTTTTGCTGTTTTAAAGTTCTGCCCCATGTCATAAGTGTCCCCACCTCTCATGTGGGTGACCGGGGGTTCGATTCCCACCAGGGAGGCAGTGGTGCCATTTAAGAGTTGACTCAATGATCCTTGTGGGTCCCTTCCAACTCAGAATATTCTCTGATTCTGCGTTCTTTTTTTGAATAAAGGAGGAAAGGAACGTCTCTAACAGAGAGCCATCCCTCCCTCCTGTGCTCCGTCCTGGTGGGATGTGGCAGAGGCTGAACTGCAGCCACAGCCCAGCCGGGAACATTCCCTTGGGATGAGCAGAGCTCAGACCAACCCCAGGCACGGGGGGAACACGGAAAGAAAACATTTGCTGAGTAATGACCAGCAGCTGGGGAAGCAACGGAGCAGCCTGGGCTGAGCTGGAGCCCTTGGAAAGAGGCTGGAGGGCAGGAGGGGAGCACGGGACAGGCCAGGTCCGGCTGGAGAGCAGCACAACAAACGAGCCAAACACACCCTGCAACACGTCTGGCACCTCCAGCTCTCCAAATAACCCGGCAGGATCAAATCCGGACCCAACCTTGGGCTAAGAGTCCAACGGTCAGAGTGTGAGCACAAGGAGGGAGGTGGTGAATGAGACAAGCACATCCTGGAACACACTCCAGGCTCCGGAGAAAATCCAGCAGAGAAAAAGAGACTTTGAAAGAGAAAACTCCTTACTGAACGTCAACTAGAGTTTGCCTTGTAACTTCAGTCCTGTCCAACAGGGAGGGATGTTAATCCACTACCTCTCCAATGCTTTATTTTTCGTATATTCCTCTCAGATATTTTTAATATCTATGGGATATATATTAAGCTCTGCTGGAGCTTATAATTACATTTAAAATAACAACAGTCCCTGAAGTTTGGACTTTAAACCTCGTAACACAGAAAATACGAGTCCAATTTTTAAGTGACAAGTATTTTGCTGATTACAGAAGCTTTTGATCATACTCCCAGTTCTCAAATAAACTAATCACCACAGAGAGCCCAGCGAGGTTCAGCCCTGACCAGGGGTGTCCCAGGCACCCCCACACCAACAGCCTCTCGCAGGCAGGAGCTGAGCAGTTTGCTGGGAGTAAGAGCTCAAAATCTATCATTAGGATTTATTTATCTGTGCCAGGAGGGTAAGAGGCTGCTGTGTGGAACTGCCCCGTGGTTTTATGCATTAATCTGTTCATGAGAAAGGTTATATTTAACAGTAGAGAACAGCAATATCCGCACATCCCCTGGCCAACTCTCAGCCTTGAAATTCCACTGCTCGGGCCAGAGCCCCTGGGCTGCTGGGAGGAGCAGGGCAGCTCATACCCTCGAGCAGATCAGGACAGATCACAGAAAGGTCTGGGTGGGAATCACGGGACCTTTTAGGTTGGAAAAGCCCTCTGAGACCATCGATCTCCACCGTGTCCCCCAGCCCAGAGCACTGAGGGACACATCCAGTTGCTTGCTGAGTACCTCCAGGGATGGGCACTCCAAACCTCCCTGGGCAGCCCCTGCCAATGCCTGACCACCCTTTCCATAGGGAAATTCCTCCTGATAGCCAAGCTGAACCTCCCCTGGCATAGCTGGAGGCTGTTCCCTCTCATCCCATCCCTTGTTCCCCGGGAACAGAGCCCGACCCCCCCCAGCTTCCCCCTCCCATCAGGGAATGCAGAGAATTCCTGAGCCTCCTTTTCTCCAGGCTGAGCCCCCCAGCTCCTCCTCATCGAACTGACCCTCCAGACCCCTAAAGGGCCCTCAAAGCTCACCCAGTTCCATCCCCTGCCACGGGCAGGGAACCTTCCCCCAGCCCAGGCTGCTCCAAGCCCCAGGCAGGGGTGACACCGCACCCCAAACCAAGGGAAAGCCTTTGTCCCTCCATGAAAAATGCAACAGGGCACAGCCCAGCAGCTGCCAGGCTGCAGCTCAGGCTCCAGTTTATCTCACCACAAGCACCTCACATGTCTGAACCTCCAGTCCATGATTCAAGCCCTTACTCTGGACAGCAGGAGCCATCCTTGGCCTAACGAGCACAAGGAGATGTTCAAGTCTTTGCAATCACAGCAAAACCAAACAGTTGCTGAGGCCACAAACCACAGCTGCAAGAGTTACTGAGATATTAACATTGATTCTGTGCAAAAGGTGTGCACTAGTGAAGAACAACAGCTTTCACACATTGTCACATGGTAACAGTCTGAGCATCCAAGTGCTCATGATCCCATTAAAGCATCATTCCCTAAAATCCACCTCCAATACAGACTCCTCGGTGCTGGAGAGGGGAAGGGCTGTGAAGTAAAATCTTCCCCACACAGGAGGAATGCAGATATCACAGAGTCTCCCTCCCATATGGATTCTGAACTCTTTAATAAGGAAATTAAAAACTACCCATTAAAGCTTTCCTTCTTTGCTCCAGAGAAACTGGAACAGAAGCAGGGGACCCGCTCCATCCAACAGCTCCCAACACGGCTGGGGAAAGGTGAACACGCAGCTTTAGGATATTTGGCAAGATGAGCAGGAAATAAAAGCCATTTATTTCAAGAATGATCACAAGCACTTTAAGCCCTAAGAAATCATCCTCTCAACAGCAGCATCCAAAACACGTGCCCAGTGCTTCCTGCAGGACAAATTCCCAATGGATGCACGAGCAAACTTTTCCACACGAGTTTAAGGGTGTTTGAAATTCGCCACACACAAGTGACTTCAGGCTCACCCAGGAGGTTTTCCTAAAGGAACACAAACCATGGAGTTCCTGACATGCTCAGGAAGGAGCAGCACCAGGAATTCACTGATGGTTCAAACCTTCCCTCTCCGCTGTTCTCATCCGGAGGATCCCAGCCCGAGGTCAGGAGGAAGCCAACATCCCATCAAAGAACAAACTGACTCCCCTCACTCTTCCAAAGGGTTTTTTTTTTCCCAGCACAGGCTCCAAGAAGTGCCTTGGTATATTCAGCTCTGCCACTGTGCAGCCCATGAGAAAGCTCTCACTGCTTAATAAAACCACCCCAAAAAAGGGGCAAAACCTGACAAGAATTCCATAAAGGAACCGAAGTTGTTTCAACGGCCAAGTGGCCTGAGAACGAGGACAGAGTGTGCAAACCAGAGAGTGGAAAGGGAATCCTGTGTGCTCAGATTTAATGGGGTGTTCGAACCGGTATCAAGGAGCCTTTGACACTTTTCCCCTCGTCCTTCAGGAGGAGGAAAGCTGCACCCGAGAATCACAACAGCGAGTGGAAGGAGTTTAATTCCCGCTGGGAATTCTCAGGAGGTTTGGATCTCAGGGAGGGGTTTGTTAAAAATCAATTCTCTGCTGCTCAACTCCAGCAGCTCAACACACCACGTGCTCTCCAACTCCTCCTGAACAAAGGGAGATGGACAGGACACACATGCACAAATCCTCCTGCGGAAACTTCAACTGCTATAAAGGGAGATGTTTTGCTTCATCTTCCAAGAATTCTGTCTCCAAGGACCTGTAACAGATAACTTACAAAAACCACTTGACTGCCACTGCCACTCTCCTCCCAAATTCCCACACACAAAGGACACCCTGATCTTTCTCAACTACCAGTCGCATCCAGAGGCAGAGATTTCCAGGAAAGGAATGGGGAAATCCTCAAGTTCGGCTGAACACCCTCCAGAAAATACCACCTATGCTGTGGTTTTATTAACTCCAATTTTGACAGCCAGCATTTCTCTGCATCAAGTTCTTTGCTTTTATCTCCCAGGAATCAAAGGGATGTTCAGTCTTTAAATGCTTTTATGACCAAAGTTACAGCCCAGGTATTTGGCAGAGGTGGCATCAGACCAAGAATACGAATAACCAGCTGGATTTTTGGGGTTTGTTGCCTGTCTCCCAAAGGGATGGAGAACTTGTAGTTCTCTCCCAAACATCAGAGCAGCAATAGGAAAAAAAAGCACTAAAAATTGGACAGGAGTTTAGCAGAAGGAATTTCAGCAAAAGAACACGTTACTGGAACACATCTCAGTGACTGCGAGGAAGAATTTCAGTCCAGATGATCTGATTTTTAAAAGCCCCCAACTTCAAAGCAGCGAGATGTGCTCTGCCACGAAGCAGCACCGAACTTGGCCGCCTTCCCTCCTCTCCCCAAACAGCAACAAAGGAACTCTGTTCCTCCCCAGCAGACAGCAAACACCGGCACGTATTTTTGGGGAGACACCTGTTGGGACCAGAGGAGCTCTCGGAGGAGGCCACAGCGACCCAATGAACCCCAGAGTTACAGGAGGCCAAGGGAAGAGGAAGACAAAGATCAAGGCTCCAGAGGCCACCAGGATTCCCTTTGATCCAAAGGCTCTCCGGCTCTTTCCCAACTCGGTGTCAATTGTGCTCAGAGACAGCACAGACATTTCAGTGCTCACCAGGCCACGGAAGAGTTACAAGAGGGTGTTTAGCCACATTCCACAGATACAGTTTTACCTGCCAGAGTAGCACTTTCCCCTTATTTCTCTGAGGAAAAAAAAAAAACCAACCAAAATGCTGCAAAACACACTTGGGTTTTGGTCAGGGATTATCTATAACTTGGGGTTTTTTAACTTAAAAAACAAATCTCTGCATGCAAAATACGTCAACTATTCCTGCTAAGGGACTACAAAAGAGCTGGGGCAGTGGGTAACGCTGGTTACAAATGCAACTTGAGACTCAAAACACACACAGGCAACATCTCCTGCTCCCTTTTAAAGTCCAACAGCAGATACACCTTCGTAGCCAGCAGTTGAGAAGGGGAAAAAGTGGTGAATAAAACCCATTCCGAGTTATAAACCAAGCCCTGGCCAAACTGGGAACTGAACTCGGATTAGTTCATTAAAAACAAATTAATTTGCAACCCCTTAATTCCTTTTGAAGGCTGACTAAGCAAAGCTTACAGGCTGTTTTCTTGTTGACAAGTCTCATCTTTAAAAGCTCCTTATCTAAGAGTTCTCTGCTTTGCCACAGCAAGTTGGAAAAGTGCAGAAGCCAGAAACAAGGCACCAGGCTACAGGAATTGAACCATTTCAAGTATTTTGCATCCTGTGACCCTTGTTAAACCACGTGTTTCAAAAACTCAGAACAACCTGAGTGAACCCTACCACAAAGACAAGATCCTCCTCCTCGGTTTAACAGAGTCATGTGGCCCAGACTAAATCCCCTGTGCAATAAAATTATCAACACGAAAAAGGCCGAGTTTGGGCAGGTTTAGATGGGAGATGGGGAAGGAACCCTTCCCTGGGAGGGTGGGCCAAGTGTCCAAAGCCAGGCTGGAGCAGCCTGGGATGGTGGGAGGTGTCTCTGGGTGAGTTTTAAGGTCCTTCCAACCCAAACCAGCCTGAGAACTCATGAAATAAAGCAGGTGGCATTTTTAGCGAGCTGGCTGTGTAAGAGAAGCTTGTCACACACATCCAAGATTTCATTATTTAAATACTCAGAACACACTTGCTTTTAGACAGTGACCTACACCTCACCCCTCCTGCTCATCCTAAAACCTGCTTTAATAAAATCATACTGAGATTGTATCGAAAAAGAGACTCCAGGTTTCCTCCTCAGAGCCAACCAACTTTAACCCTATCAGTAATTACAGAGACCAGAGTCAGAACTTCAAAGTCAAACTGCTGGATCTAAAGAAACACAGGGACTCCTTTCAAAAAATCTGTTGTACACCACACACAGTGTGTACACACACACACAGGCTCCAAAATGCTTCCAAGGCTTTCAAAACTCCCTGTAAATTCACACAAGTCGTTCAGAATTCCCTGTATGTGGTTTATAAAACAAACAGCTAAAAAAGGATTGTGCCTCACACATGAAAGGGAAAACAAACCCATTTTTACTTCAGAACAGTGGGATTGAGCTGCTGCTTGGGGAATGCACAGGCAACTGCATTTATTTCTGTGGCTCAGGGTTCCTGCAGCCCAGTCCCACCTGAGTTATCCCCCAGCCCATCCCAGCCTTTTGCTGGCCTGTCCCACAGTTTTATGGGGCCACAGCCCATCAGCTCGTGTCTGATGATTAACACAATCCTGTGAAGGAGCAGAACGCTGCTGATCCTCTAAGAGGGCTCCCCAGAACGCTGCATTAATTTAATCTCATTTAGGCACAGAAAGATTCATTCTGCAAGGGGGGAGACGCTTTCCACGACGTCGAGGCAGAGCAAGAAATCAAAATAACGAGTTCCCAGCCCCGTCACCGGGTTCACACACGCTGAAATCCCCAAATATGAAAGAATAAACTGCAGCCTCGAGCAATTAAACAGCATTTTCCAGTCACAAAAGTACATCCTCCTTGGGTGTCACTAAACACTGCGCTGATTCCAAGCGCCTCAGCTGCTCTTAATAAAAAAAAATAAATATATAAATTAAAAAATGAATCCTCTTTCTTGGCTGGCAAGGTGAGTTACTGGAAGGCGCGTTCCTCCTCAAGGACAATGCGGGTTTGTATCAAGCAGACGTGGCAGGTTTGCCACTGCCACAGGGCTCCTCCCTGTTGGAAGTGCAAACAGGGGAGTTCCTCAACCACAACACTGGGGCCCAGGGGACACTCAAAGCTGGGAAAGGCGACCTGGACTCTGTCTGGAGTGAGGAAAAGGCAGAAAACACCCAGGGGAATGTCCCTTTGACACCCAGGTGTGGGATGTTTTCCCTTCCCTAAATGTTGGACTTGATGACCTCTATGGTCTTTTCCAACCTTACTGATTCTGTGATCAGCACTAAGAAGCACCTCTGCAAACTAAAGCCCCCCCGAGTTTGTACAACCTGGAGAATCCAACACCAGCAGCTCCAAGAAGTGTCACTGCCAGAGCTTTGGGGGATTCAGCCCCTCATGGGCAGGTGATGGTGCCACAACAAGAAATGATCTCAAACACCAGAGCCAGCAGATATGGAATCTCAGACTGGTCTGGGTCGGAAGGGACCTCAAAGCTCATCCAGTGCCACCCCTGCCATGGGCAGGGACACCTCCCACTGTCCCAGGGATCCCAACCCGGCCTTGGACACTCCCAGGGCTGGGGCAGCCACAGCTTCTCTGGGCACCCTGTGCCAGGGCCTCCCCACCCTCACAGGGAGGAATTTCTTCCTAATACCTAATCTGAATCTTTCTTCTTCCAGTATAAAATAGTTCTGACCTGGCCTTGAACACTTGTAGGGGTGGGACGTGGTTTCCTTCTGCTCACCCCCACAGGAACAACTGAGACTTCAGCCTAGGAAATGAAATTTAAAGCAATGCCTCAAACTCCCTCTCAGATGAAAGGCAACACTGCCTTATCCAAGATACCAGCTCTGCATCCACGAAGGAGGAGGAAAGGGAGATTCTATTCTGCAAAATCTACAGAAGATCAGGAAGTTCAGGGTGCAAAGTGGAAAGGGATGTCAGGGGAAGAAGTGGTGAGAAAACACCAAGAAGTGAATTATTTTAGGCTAAAAAGAGGTGGTTGTATCTTAACTGTATCAGTAAGAGAAAAGACTGTTATCCTCCCGTTTCATCTGTATTTCCCAGAGCCAAATCAAACCCCTCTATTTGTATCACCAAAGCGGTTCATGTCACACACACTGTTGGCCGCTCCAGCAGGAATCTTTTTTCTTTCTTGGACAGATTTTCCCCAGCCCTTTCAATCAGGTTCAGCCAAGACACACTCCCTACTCCAGGGCTTTTCACAAGGACTAGATAATGTCTGCTTCATGCCAAGACACCAGGCAGGAGACAGAATAAAAGTATCCACAGAGAAAAATCAGGCCAGTTTCCACCTTCGGAGCAAAACTCCCCTGCAGTTCAAGCACATTTTGGAAGGCTCTGGTGCTCAGATTAATTTTGTTTTCATCTTGTGTGAAGCCTGCAACAGATATCCAGCCATATAATAAAGGGTTGGAAAGGGAGAAAAGAGAGAGGAATATTGGTCTGTTTCTGAAATTTGGACCCTTTGCAATCAGCAGTGTGTTCTTTAATACGAGGCTTTGATTTGTCAGGGTAGATTCTTCCAGGAGATGGGATATTTTTAGAGTATGTTTTGATTGGCAGCACTGAGACAGAGCTTCCAACATCGTCCCAACCCTCCTCAGCCTCTCAAAAAATCATTGTATCCACCTCGGGGGGATAATTTTTTAACTAAAGGTGTGTTCAGGAGGGTTTTCCTGTTGCCTGGGGGGAGAAGGAATGGGAGTGAATGGAGTATTACTCACCCTGCACTCACCACTTCCCAGGAGTTGGGCTTTTCTAGAGAAGGGAATACTAGATTTATCTTTTTAATTCAGTTTTTTATTTACAAGAAGCAGCAAAGCATCTCACATTCATGTGTCTAAAAGCCAGGACAAGAGCCAAAAGAACTGAGCTGGGGCATCTTCCAGTCAAGCAATGCCTGAGAAAAGGCAGCAAATGAAAATAGTTTGTAGTATTACGACAATTTTTGAGTAAAACCCAAGAAGGTGCACACAAAGAACAGAACAGAGACTCTCAATCTACTGAGAGTTCTAAAATCTGCTGCAAAAAGCATTGTCAGGTTGACAGGCCTCATCAACCCAAGGTCTGCTGCATGAAAACGCTACAAAAAAAGGCCCAGTCTTCGTCCCAGTGAGTCCCACTGGGCTGAACTGGAGACTTCCCTGCCCTGGGACTTCTCCTCACACCAGCTTTATCTGCACATGTCAGAAGGGAGCACAGAACACACGGGACGTTTTTCAAACGCATTCACAAACTCTGTGGCCAAGAGTTTCACAACAAAAGCCAACACAAAAGTAACTGCAGCAGAAACAAAGAGTCCAGCGCTGCACAGGGGCCAAGAGGGATCAGCAGCCAAACTGTGACACATTTGCACCTCCCCAGACCTTGAGGATTCCCGGCTTTGGAAGAGACAGGATGGAGTTTTTTCATTAGAGGAGCTGTGGTAAGAAGCAGGACTATAATACAGCCATTGTAGCTCAGGAGCTCTCGAGTATTAGAGGGGGTGGGATGTTTTAATTTCAATTAAACAACAATGAGACCTCGGTACAAAGGGAAAATGTCCCTCTTGAATTATCACATCATCTCCTGCATTCAATGCCAGGACTTTAAAAATGATGTTACACAGCTTTAACAGGAAATCAGCGATGGGAAAAGGGGGATTTTTGCACGGATTTCCACATTCTCCACGACATCTCTCTGTGAAGCAAGAGGACACTTTTCCATGCAGCCCTCTGGCCTAAAAACTGACTGGAGGCTCGATGGAGATGGTTAATCCTGGAGGCTGAGCAGCTCCAGTTGGCCGTGGCAGGGAGGAGGAGGAGGAGGGAGGAGGTACCTGTCTGCTCCCCGGCATTCCCAGACAACACCATAAGCCACGGTTAAGCAGATAATCACAAATTCTCAGAACCTCCTTTACCTCACCAAGCATCAGCTAAATAAATAAACCAAGACGCTTTTGGCCGAGGTACTCTCAGAAATGAAGTGAAACACAGGAGAGCTCCATTACTTCAATTAATACTCCCACTCGCACCAGGTCAGCAGTTCCCAAGGGCAGCGAGGACAGGAACACACACATCCCACTGTTCCTCATCCCACCAAACCTGCAAGCCCTGGGCAACGAGCAGCCAGCTCTCTTTAAAGCACCAGAAGGGGAAAAAAAGGGAGAAAAGGACTCAAAGGACTCCCTGGATCTGTTTCCTTTAAAATGTTGCTTGCAGTCTCTCAAACTGGAAGGAAAATTAAGAGTTTTACAGTCACGGAATGGTTTGGGTTGAAGGGACCTTCAGGACCATCCAATTCCACGCCCTGCCAGGGGCAGGGACACCTTCCACTATCCCAGATTGCTTCAAGCCCTGTCCAACTTGGCCTTGGACACCTCCAGGGATGAGGAATCCACAGCTTCTCCAGCCAACAGTTCTCTCTCAGGCCTGATGAATTTAAGTAAAACTGATTTATTTTCCCCAGTAACACAACCACAGCAAGCCCAGAACACGAAGATCACTCCACATCCTAGCTGGACTAGTTGAAAAATTCAAACCTCTACATCAGAGAGGGGGGAGAGGAAAAAAAAACAAACCCAATTCTACTAGAAAGCTCCAAAAGGAGGAGGGAAAAAAGTTTCAATTATATAAGTGGAAGACTGAAAGCAGCCAAGTGCTCGGCATGCAGATGGTTGTTAACAAGCAGACAAGAAGTAGATGAAAGGGATTTTGAGGAATGCCACAACATCAGAGGAAAACAATAAAGGGAGGATTCCTCCAGCAGATTCACCCAGTAACGGCTCAGCTCCACCAACAAGACCCTCATTAGCGAGACCACCTCGTTAGTGCGACGAGGGGATGCAGAGGGTCCCTCCCCACTGGAGTCCTGCCTGCTCGGAGCATCACAACGAAAAGCTGCTGGGAATTTATGACCCAAGTCTTCACAGACGAGACAAGGAGGAAGAAAACGCCCACAAAATTCTCAAAATCTACTCATCTTCTCCTCTCGAGGCATCGCTGAGCGCCACCAAGTTTTCAGATGGCATCTCTGTAAGGTGTGGGAAGGGTGGGAAAATGAAGGAACAACGAGGAAAGGGGGTGCAAGAGAACTAAAGTTCCTGTGCCCCAAAAGCAGCTCTGCTGCAGGACAGGGTGGCATTGTTGGGGTGTCCTGGGCAGGGCCAGGAGTTGGACTGGATGACCCTTGGGGGTCCCTTCCAACTCAGCACATTCTGTGATAATTCTCACCAGTTCTTCACAAAGCCACCAAAAGGCTTTAATGACGTTTCTCCTTTCATTTCAAGACATTTTTCCTTTAATTTATCAGCGAGGAGCACCTTGTCCTGGCACACAAATGCACTCGCTGGAGCACAAGGAAACATCTGTGCAATAATCAACTCAATTTGCAGAGCAGTTAATCTGATCAGGGCTTACCTGTACCCAGCCTGGAAGGCATTTGGTTTCAGGAGTTTAACATAACCAAAGCACGCCTGGTACAGAGAGCAAACGGGGGAAAAAAAAAAAGGCAGAGCAGTGCCATGACAACTAGGATGGGTTATGAAAGCTTTCTATCCTCAGAGGATCCTATTTTGAAAATAAATACTACCTCAACAGCCAGCACACGGGAGAATTAGCTGCAAAAAGAACCAGAACTCGTGGTATTAAAGAGCTGGAGAGGGAGAGGAGGGGCACGAGGGCACCTCTGACAAGTTAAAGATTCACACAAAAGAGTGAAGGAGCACAGAACTGCTGTAACTGGAGACAGATGTAATTTCACCCTCCCAGTAAGAATTCAAAGGACAGCTCATGTTCAGGGAAAAAAAAAAAGGCAGCTAAAAGAGAAAAACCAGCAGTTACACACTTCATAAACCAGGGTAAGAGCTAATACACAGCACAATGTCAACCAAAGCCTTTAGGTATGATTTTTCTACAAGTATCACTTATTAAAAATAGATTTAAATAACTGAGAGTTAAGCTGGTTTGGGGCTTCTTGCCCATTTCCAGAGGCAGGGAGAGGGGGATGTAGGGGGGAGTGAGTGAGGGCTGGATATGGAAAGCTGTCTTTAGGCACAATATGAATCATCACACTAAGGAATCTTCTTTAAGTGGCTGGCTACTATTCAAACAGATTTATTTTATTTAAAATGGGAAGGTTTTGACCAATACACGCACAACAAACCTTGGAGAAGTCATTAGATGACACTCAGCTGTGTCTGTTACCATGAAGAATGCTTGAAAATTAATCTGTATCAATTTAATCCGCCCTGACACGGGAGAAGTGGTTAATGCCTTGAGAGAGCTCCTAATGTGCTTGGTTTCTTCACATTATTTTCTGCCATCTCAGTATAAATAGCACCTTGCCTTTGACTTTGAGAAACCTCTGCTAATTGCAGGAGAGCTCCCTACAACATGGAAGGAGCAGAGACAGAGAGAGAGAATAATTTTCTTGTTTTAGGCCGAGACAGTAAAAAGGCACCACCACAAAATGTTGCATACATGGAGCAAGAGCCCTGCAAGTGTTCTGCATCCAAAATGCACATCCACAGAAGGCTGATTGTCTCATTTTTTTGTTGAAATAGCCAGCACTGGAATAGCAGAAGTCACATGGAGAAGGGCTCCAATTCACATAAAAATAGGCAGATTTAGCTGCCGTGATTTTTATTCATGCGACTGTCCCGGCCCAGGAATAGCACCGGCTGCTGAACAGGAATATTCTCCCCCTCTGGCCACTGGGATGTGGGATTTCAGTGGGGGAAAAAAACCCCACCAGGAACACACAGAGAGCCACGTCCTCTTCACATCAAACCACAGGGATCAGCAGCTGGGACCACAGGAGTTAAATTCTGTCACAGCAGAGCCAAGACCAGGGAGCACCAAAGCACCTTCAAAGCCACCTGCCCCTGCTCCGCTCCCCGCTCTGGACACGGGATGTGCCTTGTTTTCCACTTTCTAACCAGGATTCAGGGAGCTCCACAAGTCACACATGGGCCACCTGTGAGCAGAGGAAGCTCCTGCTCAAGCACTGCTAAGATCAGTCACTGTGGGGACAGCAGCACATGTGGCTGGAATGCAGAATTCCAAAAAAAAAAATCCAGGGTGCAATGCAATGAATTTATTATTTGGTATCTCCTCCTGCAACACAACGAGAACCAACTTCCAGAGGTGCACACACATCCCTGCAAGAGGAGCTGCTCATCACTCAGTGCCAGCAGAGAAGCAGCAGCAGGAAAACAACATTCCCAAGCTCAGGAATGAACCAGGACGAGGTGCTCCTGCTGCAGGAACAGCTGGGGTCCTCCGAAGTGAAATGGGCAGAAGAAACGTGGTAACTACTAGTCAAGGTCTGATGTAGCCAGAGGATACGGGCAGGGCAGTCACTGCATCCGTGTTTGGGAATTATGGCAGGGAAAAATCAGAGCCAGCACAGAACTGTCCGTAGCCTGGGTACCCCCCAGCCATCCAGAGGGCACAGAACCTTCCAGACCCTCTGGCCATCCAGGGCTCCATCCAGAGGGCACTGCCCATGGAAGCCACTGGCACGGGGGAAGTCACCAGGACAAGGTCAGCAGCTCAGAAGACTTAATTGTAATTTAGTAACAGGAAGATTAAATATCTGACTCAATAGCCAAAAAACACAGGTAAGATCCATGGAAGTGAGACACTTGTGCCAGGCTGGAAAGTGGGAATTCCTTGCTGGGCTCCTACAGGTGATTTAATTGCAAAGTCATCTGAATCACACGGTGCTTTTCAATGCCCTCCAGGGCCTCCAGTCACACAACTGGGTGTCAACCCAGGGCTGGGAGCAGAGCTGCTGACCCACCACTCAAACTAAAACCCACATATTTAAGATGTGCATACAAACCTCCCTCTCTAAACACTTCCTCCTCCAGGAAACCACCTTTTTTTGTTGTTGTCATTGTTGTGATTTAGCTCTACTGCATCTACATAAACCCCCTTTGGTCCTCTCCCAAGAGCAGATTGAATTTGCTAATGCAACATAACGTCACCAGCCCCGAAACAGCCCCAGGCTCAACACTGGGCATTAAGTGGGAGCCACCAGGGAATTCAGGAAATGCAGATTGCCTGCAGAGCCCGTGAGCTGCCTCAAAGGCTCCTAAATGAAGACATCCAATTTTATCCCACTAAGCTTAAAGCCCCCCATGAACACCAAGAGGGAAACAGCTCCAAATCTTTTAAAATGTTATGAAGGAGCTGAGCTCCAACTGCACACGGGCTGAGAGGAGAAGCACTTTGGAGATAAAATATATTTTTTTTTACCTGGACCTGCAGAATGAGCGACAGCAGAATATTCCCAAAGCTTCACTTGTAGGAGGCAGAGAGAAAATATCGTGGCAAATAATCCCAAGATGACTGGAGCTCTCTTATTTTCCTCTTTGCTGGCCAAGACCAGTTCAATCCACAGTCGGCTGCTCGCTCCGGGCGCTCCATCAAATCCCTTCCCTCTGCCTCACATCACACTCACTTCCCTCCGATTCACGCTGCCTTCCATTAATATTTCAAAGTCCTCCCTTATACAAATAAAATTCCTGCAACATTTCTTACAACATCGTTATGTGTCACTATGGAAACAGCGAAAATGTCACCAAAGCCTAAAGCTCTGCTGCACAAGGAGAGTCCTGATCCTGCTCAGGTCTCTCTTTGGGTAATTTAACGATCAAATGTTTCAAGCCTGATATAAAAAAAAAAAAAAAGTGACTATTATGGTAGAAAGGGGTATTTTTTTTGCACGGTTTTTGCATGGTTTTGAATTACTGAATATTTCACCAAGCCAGGAGCCAAATAAAGTTGCTTTTCACAAATCCACCCTGTCAGGAGGCACTTTTTAAGCAGTGAAATGACATTTAAAACTCTCTGAAACTCGGTGTTGACTGAGGAGACACCCGAAACTGCAGCGAATCTGCGTCAAAACTACCCCTTCTCTCCCACTCCTCTGACTGTTCCACTACACAAAGGAGACAGAGCTGAAAAGCAGAAGGTGAGGGAGGGATTCTGCCCCTCTGCTCAGGTGAGACAGAGCTGGGACACCAACGCTGGAAGGACACGGAGCTGCTGGAGAGAGGCCGGAGGAGGCCCCAGGATGATCAAAGGGATGGAGCAGCTCTGCTGGGAGGGAAGGCTGAGGGAGTTGGGATTGATCAGGCTGCAGAGGAGGGGCTTTGGGATGACCTAATTGTGGCCTTGCGGTGCCTGAAGGAGCCGATGAGAAACATGGAGAGATATTTCCAAGGGCCTGGAGTGCCAGGACAGGGGGGAAACAGCTTCACACTGACAGAGGGACTAAGAAAAAATCCTTCCCTGCAACAGTGGGGAGGCCCTGGCACAGGTTGCCCAGAGAAGCTGTGGCTGCCCCATCCCTGGAAGTGTCCAAGGCCAGGTTGGAGCAGCCTGGGATAGTGGGAGATGTCCCTGCCCATGGCAAGGGGTGGAATGGGATGAACTTTAAGGTCCTTCCCACCCAAACCGTTCTGTAACTCTGTGAACACATTTTACACAGTCAGGATGCACAGATTGAACAGACAAGGCAGCTCTGACTCTTTAAAACGGGCTGAGCCTCTCGGAAATCACACGCTCGTGGAGGGAGCGCCCTGTGCTCATTCATAAGGCAGCACAAATTAATGTGCCTCAGAAGCAGGAGCGTCACGGGATGTGCCAGCAGAGCCCTGCCACCACTATCGCAGGGAACATCTCGTTTTGCATCGTGGTTGCACACGAGCATCGGGGAGAAAACAGCCATCTGCCAAGTGGTTCACCTTCACTAACCCGGCGGCTCACAAGCCACACAGGAGCTTTAAATACATCACCGGGTGACCTCCCGGCGCCTGGGACAGGCAGGTTTGGGCACAGAGCTGAAAACTGCTTCTGGGGAGGGGCAGGAATTAGGGAAACCACCCTCAACATGATCGATCTGCAGTGAAATTATTGAGACGCGCTCATCAAAACAAACCCAGTGAACTGATGGGCTCTGACTGTCTGGCCCCTTTTTAAATACTGTTCTCCTTCACCAAAGCATCATCCCCCTCCCTGCTGATGCAATGGAATGAAATGTTTTACAGGAAAATCCCAGGCACCATCAGCAAATCCTTAACTCGGAGTGCCTGTGCCAGGTACCCTTCCCATAAATAGCTCCTTCAGTGCCGAGGTCAAAGCTGGAGCAGGCATTCCAGAAAGTAACCTTATCACAGGGAAGGTCAGAAGGGGGTGAAAAGAAAAGAAATAGGACAGGAAAAAAAAAAAGGAATAAAAAGAGCTGGATGTTACTTAAGCAAACCGCTTCAGTCCTTGAAGTGAAAGCAAATCTTTCACATGCAGAGCCACAAACAGAGACAATCCTGACTGTAGGGGAGAGTTGAACCATCCCCAGTTGGCTCCCGAGATGTAAAGGGCAACTGCAACAAACCCAAAGGCAATTGAAATCTCTCTTCCCACTTCCCAGCCGAATCCCCAGCCAACACACAGGCCCTCACCTATTTAGACTTTTTTTTAAGCCCTTCCTTTCATTCCAAAAATTCAGCACGGAAAACTAAAGTCAATTTTTCAAGTTCTCTCCCACCTAAAGCGTTTTATCTGAGGACAGCCCAGCTCTCCCAAGCCTTTGAAACAAGACACTGCAAAACACCCCATATCCAGGGTGTGCCCAAAACACACTCCGTGGAAAAATCTCTTGGGGTAGTGCCAGTTTAACAAGGAAAACATTTTTCCCCCAGCTGGAAGTCTGGTGCTGCCGAGCCAGTGCAACCAGAACGGATCTGCTGGAGGAGAGAACAAAGGAGGCTGAGGTGGGGGGAAAACCCATCTCACTGCAGGGTGAAACCCAAAATCTTTCGGGAAGACATCTCTTAAGTACCTTTGCAACCTCTTCTTTAAGGAATTCCGCGTTTGCCAGCGCTTCAGGTTTAATCTCAGCCATGCAGAAATTCTAATCTCAGCCTCACAGTGATTTTGTGTCTTGTGTCAGGGTTAGCACGAATAAAAAAGCAGCTCTGAGCTGTGGCACAACGTAAAAGTCCTTCCCCGTCCCCCACAGGGGTGTGTTAGACTTCACTCTTGGAGATCAGGTCTAAACGGGGCCCCTTTCCCTCCTCAAACACCAACTTCGATTTCACAGCAGAAAGACAAGTCCTGCCACACTGGGGTTTAAACGCCAGTTCACATTCAGAAACTTCACCAAAAATACATTTTTTCTGCTGCTTCAGATGCTCTGACAGGCTTTTCCCAATGAAAAGTAAAGTAAATATTTATACAACCCTATCCAAAGTGTCACCCACAAGTCCTAAAATATCCGAACTACAGCCTGTTCTTACTTGCTGCCCCACTGGGTAAGGGCTGCAGAGACAAAGAGTTTATTGGCAGTGCCAGACACCAAATCACTCCCAGTCTTCCACATTATCTTCCATATTCCAACCCAGCACAGCCTGAAAAACAGGGAGACAAGCCCTGGCTCCAAAGAGAACAACCCCAAACCCTGCAGGAGCACCAGGGGCACCTGCCCGAGAGATGCTTTGTCTGTATCCAACACCTCACACACCAAATCCAAATGTATTCCTGAGCCACAGCACCCAACCCCACTGTTATTCCCCCACATATGACCCAGTACCAAGGGCTGGTTCACAGAATTATGGACTGGTTTGGGTTGGATGAAACAGAGTCCATCCAGTGCCACCCCCTGCCATAGGCAGGGACACCTCCCTCTATCCCAGGCTGCTCCAACCTGGCAAGGATGGGGAATCAGGATGGGGAACGGTTCCCTTCCACCTCCCCCCACAAACAACTCAGATTTCAGCCTTAAAAAGACAAATTTAAACCAAAGTGTTTCATCCCTCTCAAATGAAAGCCCACAGCACCGCCGGATCTGAGTGGGAATGGCAACCTACCCACACCAAACCCACCAAACCTGCATCCCACACTCCAGGCAGCACAAGGATCAAAGCTCCAGTAAAAGTCAGGAACAGCTTATCGCGGTACCTATAAAAGGTGTACTATGACCAGCATCTCTCTGAGAAATAACTGCCTCTATTCTCCTTCGCCTTCTTTTCTTAAAAGCAAGAGGGACTTGGAGTGTCCTACTTACTCCCAACACCTGATTAAGCGTTTTTGAACAATGAACCGCTCCATTGTTCTGCTTTCAAATGCAAAGCAGCAACACTTCAGGATTTGCTCTCTCTCCCCAACATGAAAGAGGCTTGAGGGAGATCTCTCCCGACCCACACGTGGGTTTACAGCCATCCAGATAAATGCAAGTTTTCATAAATAGGTAAAAAACTACAGTTAAAGCTCTGTGCTGTCATCGGTTACAAGCACGGCTGGAACTAAACAAGAGAAACGCCCCAAAAAGCCGAGCAGGGGACTGGAAAAGTTATAAAGAGCAAGGAGGAAAACTTGAGGATGGCTCTGCATAAATCATTTAGTAAAACATGTTTGGGACCTGAGTCCCCAGAGAATGGAATTTGTCACCTGAATTACAGCGTGGGATTTGCCACCTGAATTACAGCTCCACCAAGCCACAGATTGGAGAAATATTATTTAATAGCCCTTGAGATACAGGCTTCCTTCTCGTCCTTTCCTTGAAAAACACAATCAAGGGAGAGAAGTCAGAATTTCTAAACCCCATTTCTCAAGTCTGCTGATGCACCAACTGCGACCACCCCTCAAACAACCCCCGTGCATCCCTCTCCAACCCAGGGCTTGGAAATTAGTGCTGGGAGAAGCACTCCTTTGTGAGAAATCTTAATTACTACTCCAAGCCCAGCAACTCTGAAATCCCGGCAGCAAAACGTGACGCAGAGCAGGGAGGAGACAACACACGGGGCTGTGAAATGATTCACTGCAACACCACAGCGCAGAAGGTGCTCGGATTTCCCACCAGTAAATGGGAATAATTAAAGTGCACGGGAATAATTAAAGGCAGCATGGCCATAGGCACGGTAACAACCACAACTGAGCGCTGCAGGTACTGTCTGACCCCTGGAAAAGCTCCTGTGGGAAGTCAGGGGTGTGAGAAGTTGGTCACCAGCAACTTCAGCTCCCTCTCAGCAGCTTGATGCAACTGCCAACCAAACAGTGCCTTTCCAGATAAGAAACCTGAGCTAGAAGATAAGTCCCAGTTAAATATTTGGTTTCACGACCTTTTCAGAATTTTTTTCCAAGAAGACTGAAGTTGAAGATTAGAGAGACTAAATCACCTACCACTCACCAGGTAACTCCTCAGCCAGAAATAACTGACAAATTCTGATTCAACTTGGCTACAGGTAAACCCAAGACAACCAAAAAACCCGATGAATCTGTGAAAAGGAATTACCATAAAGATGCACAAGCCACATGCAATATTTCCCACTTCCATGTATTAGCACAGGGCCACAGAAACACCAGGACCACAAGCCAGATTCCAGTCACCGGCCCTCCAGCACTGGGAGGAATTCCATGCCCTGCCCCGACAGCAGTTCCTGATCCCACCACACTGACAGCAGCGTGGAATCATGGAATGGGTTGGGCTGGAAGGGACCTCAAAGCTCACCCTCTGCTAGGGCAGGGACACCTTCCACTATCCCAGGTTACTCCAACCTGGCCTTGGACACTTCCAGGGATCCAGGAGCAGCCACAGCTTCTCTGGGAAACCTGTGCCAGGGCCTCACCACCCCCAAAGGGCACTTGAGCCCTTTTTAAAGCTGCACAGGTTTCACAGTCACAAACAGCTGCTGCCTCCAGTCACACCCAGCCGAAGAAACTGGGATTCTCCGCGCGGGAGGCTCCAACCTGCCTTCCCCACCTCCAAGCAGAGGCAAAGCTGCTGATCCTCACTCTGCACCACTCACAGTTTCGGAGGGACACATCAGAGGACCTCAGCTGTGAAGCAGAGCCGTGCATTACCAACCTGAGGGCAGCTGAAACGCCACACGGGGGTCCTTGATCCACGCAAATCCTCTGCATGACCCAGCCCTGCCTGTGCACACCTGCTTTCCCCATCCTGAGAACCAGCAGCACCTTGTCAAACCAAGCCCACGGCTGGCTGGGCTTCCCAAAGGTGTAACAAATACCTCCCTGCTTTGTTTATGCATTACAGGATGGCCTGGTTATGCACCTGAGTGACAGCACCTTCCTGGGCAGCAGGTCTGGGAGTGCTTTAAAAGGACACACCAGGCTCTGATACATCACTCTCACCACTGGGAAGATGCAATTCCTCAGGGATATGCCGCTCCCCAGCCAAGACCAGGTGGGTCAGAACAGCACAAACGCTTCAAAGTCTGTCCTTGAGCAGATACTGATTCTGGAATGCCACCACGCCAGAAAAACTCAAAGGTCAGCTCTTATCTAAGCGTGATGTAAGCATGTCTTTGTTCCGTTTGCCCGCTCCTACTGGAATCCCAGAGGCAGTTGGTGACATGGCCACTCACTGCCAGACACAGCCTGTGGCACAACTCTCACTGAAAGTCTGGAAGGGAGGAACAGGTTTGGGGGGGAAGGCAGGGACACCCAGAGGCAACACAGAACCACGGGACCGAGGAATGGGACAGAAGTTTCATGTAGCTGGGCTTGGAAGGGAACCCTGGAGATCACCCAGGCAGGGTCACCTGGAGCAGGTGACACGGGAACACACCCAGGTGGGCTTGGAATGTCTCCATTACATGCTCAAGATGTTCTGTCTCACTACCAGAATTAAAATAATCGGAGTACAAGTCTTCTTTCTACTAAGCAAATCCTGCAAGCTGCAAAATCCAGCCCCACTGAGGCACAGCCCCTGCGCTCATCCCAACAAGGGCTCCGCACAACCAGCTGGCCCCAGGCGGCTTCCCAGTGGAAAACTCAGCTCTTCCCCTTCCTGCCTCCCAGCACCACTGGAAAAGAATGATATTTAGATGCGTTCAGAGCTTTGTACCAGCTCTTAAGGTTGGCTTGAGGAGTTCCTAACAAGCACCAACACGCACCGAGCCTCGGCAAAGCCAGAGCTCAGAGCACTCATCCAACAGGCCAGTCAATGCTGGGATGGCTCATTACTAAATACCCACAGGCACCAACTTTAAAGGAGGTTTGGTGGGCCTGGCCTAGATGCCAGTGCGCGCACACACACACCAGCTCCCGAACCCAGAGACAATAGAGGGATCAGTCTTTTTATTAGCTTTCAAATCTTCGGCTCTTTAAGGGTACTCAGGACGTGAAGGCATGACTAACGTAAAGGGCGGAAAAGTCAGCAAAGAATTTCACGCATGGTGTCCCTGAATACCACACTTCCTCTTGGGATTAAGGGGAGTGGCAAAGAAATTTCACTTTGCTAGACAACACGTGAAGCTGTGAAACCCACAAGATGGGAAATTTAATATTATTTTGAACAGATTTTTAATCAAATGTCTCCTCCGATAACTATTACAAGACTTATGATTTTACTACTCGTTCCAACAGTAGGTTTGTGGGTGTTATACAACAGGAATAAAGTTACCAAATTCTTGTTTCTGACAGCACAAGAACCCCTTTATGTCCAGCCAGGAGGGATCATGTGCTCACCTCCCAGCTTTGCACTGGGAGAAACCTGAACTCACACCACACCTAAGACCTCACATACAGAAATTCATCCTGCGCCACCATCCCAAAACACGACGTGACATTTAGCTGGAATTAAATATCCAAGAGCTGTAACATCTGGTTATCAGCACTCATCCATATGAGCGTGTTCTCAGAGGAGGCCGAGGTTACTGAGTGTTCACATCTCCCCAGCTCAGTAAAATCTGTGTCACGCCAAGAGAACACGCTCAGGACAACAGGTATCCCCAGTCCATTCAGTTCTTTCTCCACAGAGATCTGAACAAACCCAGATCAGCACGGGAATGCACAAGGCCTGGGGACTATTTCCAGCCTTGATGGGACAGCCACCAGCATTCCCACCAGGACCCCTGTGCCTGCTGCAGGGAGCGTTTTGTCGACCGTAGCGGTACCTCACAGGCTGAGGTCTCAGCTCAATAGGTCCATCAGGGTGGAAGAGATCATCTACTGATGCAAGCAAGATTTCACACAGGCCAGGCACAGAATGTGGCCTTTTAGGAGATACACACAAAATACTGGAAAGTTCTGGGGTTTGGAAGAAAAATTTCCCCGTCTTCCTTGACCTGTCTCAAGACCTTTTGCCTTGACAAGGATCTTCCTCCTCCACACACAAACTGACACCTAATACTTATGCAAACAGCATCCAGTTAACAACATAATTACGAAGCTGTTGTCATCATATAATGCAACTCACAGACAGGGCGAAAATTCCCAGCAACGATTCCTCAGACTCAAGAGGAGAACACACTTCACACCGGCATTTGGACCAAATCTTTTCAGAGGGTTTTTTTTCCCAGGCAGCTCATTTAACCAATAAAATCATTCCCCAGTCCCAAATATGCTGTCAGCTACTAAGATTCGGACTGGCCTTACTTCACACAACAGGTTTACAACAAATATTCCCACTGCAAAACAACAAACATTTCATCTCAGAGGACAGGTCCAACAAATCATGGAGAAAACTGTTGATGGCACCCTGGGTTTGTATCTGCAGCTCACACCACTCCAGCCAGCCAATACCTCCAGGTCTTGCTGCTCCACAAACACCAAAGACTATTTCCAACGTGCATGAGGAATTTTATCTTCAGTGCTGCAAATCACATCACACTGGTTTTAACCATTCTTGGATCTAAGCCCATCCAAAATTTTAGCGTTCCTACAAACCCCACGCCTCTACCTCGCTCCCCCAGAAGCAAACAAGCATCAGTGCTACTTACAGTGGTACGTGGGGTTGTTCTGGGTCTGCTTTGGTCAGTTCCTCTTCCTCAACGTCCGACTCTCCTCCCGAGCTGCTCTCGGTGACATCCGAGTCAAACGCCTGCTCGCTGGATCTCAAGTTGGCCATTCCACTGGCTGTGAACCTCTCCAGTTCTTCCGATATGGAATCACTCTTCAAGAAGTTGCTTAGGCCTTCTGAAGTAACTGTCTCGCTCGCAGCTTTCCTCAAGGCTGCTTCTGCTTTTCTGGTCAGCATCAGCTGGCTCCGATGCCTCAGCGGGTCCAGAGCTGGGAGCTTGCTCAGAGTTTTCTCCAAGAAGCCGCCCAGCTGCTGCTGGATGTGTCTCTCCACCTGCTTTGCCTGCACCACCTGCAAGCGTTTCTGCAGCCTGCGGGCCCTGCTCTCAATGTCTGCCTGTCGCCGCAGCAGGGCCCTCGTCCTCATCTCGGAGTCGAGGGCGCTGTGGTGACCGGCCAACGGAGGCGGTTTCTGCTCCTCCGACTTACTGCTCCCGAAGTCGGAGCGACTCGTGGCGCCGGGCGACCGAGTCTCTCCACTGCCGCCCTCGAGCACCCACTGCTGCTCCGTGGAATTAAGGGAAGATTTATTTGCAGTGCTATTATTGCTAAAGGGAGTCGCGTGCTCTGCGTCAAGGCTTCGGTGTGGAAGAGTGCAATTGGTCAAGCCGGTCTTCAAGTCCCCCAGTTCAGAACCTCCCGTATTATAGTCAACAGTCTGGAGGGCAGCAGGAGGAGGAGCACACTTCCCACCATTCAGGGAACTAGAGGTTTCATGGTCTGAGTTGGTACTTTTGGCCAATTTCTTGGCCAAGCCATTCACAGGCGCTTGCGGGAGAGGTGGCTGGCTATTAGTACTCATGGTTTTTAGATTCTCCAAAGTGAATTCCAATACCGGTTGCCTCCCCAACAGATCACTGGTTTTCAAGAAGGACTGAGATAAGAGAGAGTGAGATTTAAGGACTGTCTGCTTGTTGAAGACTCCTTGCAGCTTCAGAGGCTCTTTTGAAGAGACAGATGTTACATCCGAGCAGAGATAAGAGGCCACCAGCGGCTGCAGCTTGCCCAGCTCTTCCTTCGTTGGGTTGTTTCGGAAATCTAGACTGGGATCCTCCGGAGCAATGGCTTTCCTTTTGGTGCCGTTGGCAGCCAGGAGGATGTTGTTGGCGTTGCCGTTGCTCTCGGCACTGCCAGGTGACAAGGTGGAGGACGGGGGAGCCAGCTTGAATCGGATGTGGTGAGCTTCGGCTGCTGCGTCAGTGAGAGCGGGCGCCATCGCAGCCATTCAGCACAGAGAGACGGGAAGTCCAGCCTCTCCCGGTGCCGAGGCCAGCTCCACTGCCTCCCACTGCCTCTCCCGAGGGCAGCCTGCATGAGGGAAGGGGAAAAGGCACGGTTAGGGGCTGCACTTGGAGAAAACAAACCAAGCAAGAAAGGCAATAGGGAGAGACTTATGGACTCGACACCTTCCTCTGGGAGCCCCAACCCTGGAGCTCAGCGGAGCCACTCAGGCACCAGGCGGCTGGAGACAGAAGCAGGAATGCACAAGCTGGTCCTCAGGATCTCCCAAAGTTAACTGCAGAACATGCAGAGTTGGAAGGGGCCCACAAGGGTCAATGAGTCCAACCCTCAGCCCTGCACAAGCCCATCCCCAGGAGCCACCCAACACGTGCCTGAGTATCATCCCAACCCTCCTGGAGCTCTGGCAGCCTTCGTGCTGTGCCCACTGCCATGGGGAGCCTGGGCAGTGCCCAACCACCCTCTGGGGGAAGAATCTTTTCCTGAGATCAAACCTGACCCTGCCCTGGCACAACTCCAGGCCATTCCCTGGCCCCCACAGAGCAGAGATCAGGGCCTGCCCCTCCTCTGCCCCCCAAGAGGATCTTGAAGACCCCAAGGAGTCTCCCCTCAGCCTCCTCTTCTCCACCTGAACACACCAAGTGCCCTCAGCTGCTCCTCACACACTTCCCCTCCAGGCCCTTCCCCATCTTCGTGTCCCTCCTCTGGACACCCTCTAAAGGCTCAATATCTTACAATGCCTGCTTGTAACTGCTATTTCCATCTTCCAGACTATCCATGAACTGCTATTTCCAACTTCCAGACTGTCCAGAGTCTTCCCAGGCCTCCGCGAGAGTGTGGCCCCGGATACACCTATTCCTCACTGCCAGCAGCTCACCAGCTTCATCGTTAAAGTCCCTGAGCTCCACCTATGAAACAGCTTTCACTGCTCCTACTGCCAACCCAGGGATGTAAAAAATGACAAATTAGAACTATAACATGTAACACAGACAGGGCTCGATGGGAACAAATCTCCATATGCTAAAACTCCCAGTGGCTGAAGAAACCCCACTGCTTCACCGAAACCCTTGGATTGGAAGAAAGCCACTTCCCTGGCGCATGTGAAACCTACTTTCCCAGAAGTACATTTCCGAAGGAGCCAGGTGATTTCCAGCGTTGGCAATTCCCATTTCTCTTTTGAGAGCATGGATAAAGATTAACCCACACAGGCACAGAGCAGTTCCACACTGACTGTCAGAGCCAGCCCAGCCTTAACTCAACCAGAGCAAACAATTTAAGACAAATACACAACCCAAGACCCTTCACTCCTGCGCACTGCAACCAGCTCCCACCCACCTTCGAGTTTCTGGTCATTCACCCACTTTCTTAACCACAACAAGTCTCAAGTGTTGTTAAATGCCTTTTTTAATTGCATTCAAATAACCCCCAGCACAGGCTGTGCAGCCAGTGCAACAGTTAACTTGATTTTCCTTTTACTGCTGAAGTTATTTGTCATCTTCATGAGGTATTTCAATGTCAATTTAATAACAAGAAGTTGCCCTGATCTCTTGCCTGATAAGCCAATCCTCTAATTTCACATAAATTTGCATAAGCTTGTTGTAGCTGTTCATTAACACACCCCAATGGCCAAATTAACAACACTTCACAGGAAAAACGAGGACTACGTAAAGTTTTAATACGTTGAGCAAGGAAAATTTCCCAGCCAGTTTTGTTTCCAGCCTCATCCAGCTGCACCACAGTTGCTCCCCGGTGTCACACCCAGGTGCTTCCCCCACAACAGGGACCACAGACAAGACACTAGGGCTGGAAAAACACCGAGCTCTGAAATCTGAATTTTTGTCAAAAGTCAGAGATGAGTTAGAGAAACAAACCTGTGTTCTTGTGGGGGGAAGGCTCACAGGTCACACTCAAAGCTATTTGCTCTGTGTGGTTTTCAATGGTTGTGTACATTGGTCAACTGGTCGGGGCCTCACCAGGTCCAAAACAGACCAACTGCAGTTAGAAAACCCCAGAATGGTTTGGAAGGACCTCAAAGCCCATCCAGTGCCACCCCCTGCCATGGGCAGGGACACCTCCCACTGTCCCAGGCTGCTCCAACCTGGCCTTGGGCACTTCCAGGGATGTCCAGGGACAGCCACAGCTTCTCTGGGCACCCCGTGCCAGGGCCTCCCCATCCTCATGGCCAACAATTCCTTCCCAAAATCCCATCTAACCCTGCCCCTCTGGCAGTTTGAAGCCATTCCCCCTCATCCTGGCACTCCAGGCCCTTGGGAATGGTCTGTCTCCACCTTCCATGCTTCCCTTCTGGCACTGGAAGGCCTGAATTCCCAATTCCCCCAGCCTTTGCTCACAGCAGAGCGGCTCCATCCCTCAGATCATCCTGGTGCCTCCTCTAGGCTCATCCCACCACCTCCACGTCCTCCCTGTGCTGGAACCACCTGCTGCCCATTCTATGGATCTAAAAAGGGATCTGCACGCCTAAAAGTTTAGGCCACACTCAGTGAAAATGGCTTTTAGTCATCATTTGGGTCCACCAATAAAAACTGAACATGACTATTTAGGGAGGAGAGAGGAAAAAAAAAAGGAACTTGCAGGGAACTTTCCACTTGTAGCTAAGACGCCCTTGGGAGAAGAGGGAGGAAAGCTGTCAGAGTAAAGACTTCCTCCACTCCAGCCTCCTTCCAAGACCTCCTCTAGACAAACCCTGGGAATGACTGTTCCTAACAGGTGCTCCCAGTTCTGCAGAAACAGGGGGAGGAATTCTGGATCAGGAAACACCCGAACTGCAGAATGAACAGAGAACCCTCCACTTGGTGCTGAACGACTCTTCATGAACATATTTACACTGCAGCCATTCAGGAGTTTGCCCAGGCTGGAGAGAGTTTTAGGGTGAATTTGTAGGTGAGTTTTAGTTAAATTAACAGAACTAGAAAACGGAAGCACAACTTTGACACCTGCCTTTTCCTCCGGGTTAACAAACTCACTTGAAAACAAAAAATCCTCCTGCTAAGCTGCTGCAAACCTCCTTGGCTCCACTTTTGGTTGGGTGGACAGCATTTAAAATACTTCAGAAGCCTGGAAAGCCTCCCTTAAGAATAAAGCTTTGTTCTAGTAGCTTAGAGATGACCTCCAAAAGTTATTGGATCTATTTTTTTTTTATTTTATTTTATTTAAGTCCTTATAAACTCTCTGTGTGCTGGACAGCAGCGGCTTCTCTAACACTGAATTAGATCTGTGTTTTTACGGAAAAACTCCTGGAAAAAACATTAAGAAACATTTAAAATCATATTCCCTCCCTCTGTTTATAAGTTTGGGTTGTTATGAAAGCCACATTACACTCACCAGGAATGGTAACCAGGGTGGCAAAGTGTCTCTGAGGGAGGAGGAACAAAGAAAAGGAAAGGTCATGGAATGGAAAGGGAAGGTCATTCACACAGTCTGAGGAACCTTCAGCGCGCTCTGATAATTCTAACAGTCATTCCAAGAATTATCCCAGGTTTTCTCTCTGCCTCTGGGATCTAAATCACACTGGCAAGTTCTGCCCAAACTGCTGCCACCCATCAACGTGAGCACCCACAGGTCCCGAGGGTCTACAATTCCCAGCCCTGGAGGTGACGTGTGCAGGACTGAGAGACTTCTCCTGCAGAATTCCTGCTGGGAGAACGACTGCCAGAGTAACTGGTTGGATCTATTGTTTCACCACCCCAGCATGGCTGCCCCAGTGTAACTCCAGCCCTGTGGCACAACCCTCGTGCTGGGATCTCTTGGGAAGATCCAAGAGGAGCTGCCTCTGAAGGTCAGCGTGGTGTTTACGCCGTGTCTGAAGATAACACTGAATGAAGGTTCTCCATCTTTCCCTCCAAAACTAGAGCGCTGCCAGAGCAGTTCGCAGTAATTAACAGAGCAGAGATGAAAGGCTGCAGAGAGCAGGTAAAACCAGGGTAACCGTAACTCGCCCATCTTCCCTCGCTTCCCAAGGAGTGCACGGGAGGCCAACGAGGGAGGAAAGGCACCAAGACAACCCAGGAGGCTTCACCTCAACCACACCAACACTCAGACTTCTTAGAGACAGAGCAGAAGTGGGAATGAGGTGGAGACAACAATGGGATGGCACAAGGAACCCACCCAGTCACACCAAACCCCGGGTCGTGATGCCCCAGAGAACAACCCTTCACTGTGCTGACTTATTCAAGACTATCTAATCCTAAAACCCACTTGCACAATCAGACCTTGAAAGGAGACCTGGGTTTTCCAAGCACATGGGTTTGTGCAGTACCTCAGAAAATAAGTCAGAAACGAACACAAGAAGTTCTGGCTCCCTGAAACCTTTGAGACCAGAGTTTCTCGGGGAGAAACCAGGCACCTGTGCTTCAGGGAGGCTCATGAGAAGATCGGGGAGCATCCAGATACCTGTTCTAAATACTTCAGTTTCCCTTTGGAAGGGCTCTCCATCACCTCCCACCGCCAGGTCTCCTCCCAGACACCCTTCCCAGCCCACTGAGCCCTGCAGCACCTCTGCCTTCAATACCCCCATCACAGTCACCTCATGTAACTCCCTGAATTACAATTTAAATTCCTGCATCACCTGCCTGGTTTCATCAGGTGCCAACCCACACCAGGACTGCTCCTCAGAGCTGCTGTGAGGCCTCATTAACCTCCCCTTGGCCTCCCCCTACCCAAACCCACCTGGGCACATCCCCCTTTTCCTACACCCTGCCCAAGAAGAGGTTTGGGTTAGTTGTGGGGGTGGTTTCCACTCACACGGAAGGACAAACACCCTCCGTGTTCAGTGCCAGCCTCCCCCAGGTAACGCCAGGACCCTCGAGCCCCTCCACCCCCACAGCTCTGTCCTACCCAACACCCATTTCCTGACGTACACAAAAGGTGCTGCTCAAAGCAACAAAAGCAGAGTTACCCCGAAGGAAGTGAGCATTATACCAATTCCCACTTCCCCTCTCCTCCCCCGCTGCAAAACGCAAGAGCACAGCCCTGCTCTTCGATTCCTGTGGTTACAAACATGTCTCAGTAAAAAAAAAACCAAAACACAAAACCCCCCCAAAAAAAAACCCCCCCAAACTTGCAGAAATAAAATCCCTCTACGTTGAATTTCGCAGGCAAAAAGAATCACCTGTGCTTTGAACCTCCACGGGCAACAACACAACAACTCACCCCCCGAGCCCTACAAATACTTTCCACATCCAAAACATCCACGGATGAAAAGTTACACCTATGCTGCAAAAGGGATCCTCTCTTCTGTTGCCCTCTTCCAACGTTTTATAGTTGGAAGGCAGATGTTTACCAATTTAGAAAGAGATTTAGATGAGCAGCAACTCTCCAAGCTTTAATTAAGGGAACGTGACAGGCGAGTACAGGACGATCACCTTATTGATAAGCCAGTTATCACGTGCAGACTGTGTGCTCACCATGACCCACATTTGGGGAACAGCCCCTTTTTCTTTTGAATATCGATTAAAAAAGGTTAAGGAGGTACCCAAGAACCTGATATTTTACAATATATACAATATAGCACCTTCTGTATCTATTAATGCTGTAGATTTGTACGTAATCTCCCTGGAAAATAAAAGAGTTTTGAGAGTAAGCACATCTCAGGAACATCACTGAGCTACGCTTTTATTTGTTCCCAACGAAAAATCCTCAAGATTAAACTAAAAGCTGCTGTTTCCACGCAGGTTTGGTCACTTTGAGCAATAACTGGAAGAATAATTCCCTCTTATGCCTGTGAGTTCTCATTGGATATAAATAAACCAAATCAATTGCATCATCTGAGATAAAGGAGGTTTCATCAATATGATGTCAGAAAGAAAAACAAATGCCACAAAGCAACGTGGACTGTCATCTCTCCAAACAAAAGGCTGGAAAAGCAAATAATTACGAGCAGAAATGCCTTCACCTGGAAAATGAAGTGGCTGGAGATAAAAATACCCAACTCTGTAAAGTTATTCTTCAGAACAAAGTTTCTGTTTAGGGTGAAATCAAAAGGAATGGGGTTTAAAATACAATAATGGGGCTTCCGCAGAAAGCAGCAGCCTGTCAGGGACAAAAATAAAAAATAAAATTAAAACAGCTGGAATTGTGGAATCCAGGTCTCCCCCATCCAGTATCAGAGAGATTTTGTTTTTTCTTTCGCATAATCTGGGCAAGTTGCCCAGAAAATATGAAAAACTGAGCTCAGGACTCAGGGAGCAAGTAAAACAAACCAAAAAAAAATTTGCCTTTTAATTTTAAGGACACATTTTCAGTCACCAGGTGCAGTCATATCCACCTCTGCTCAAAAACTCAGGATTGTTCCCCAAAGCTTTTCACACCCCTTCCCATGCCCCCACACCACCTTAATGCTTCATATTTTAATATTAAAAATCCACTTTAGTACAGTGGTGAGTGGCCCCGCCTGCCATGCGGGAGACCAGGGTTCGATTCCCACCTGGTAGGCAGTGGTGTGGTTTAAGAGTTGGACTCGATGATCCTTGTGGGTCCCTTCCAACTCGCAATAATCTGTGAATCTATTACTATTTTATACTTAATATCTTACAAAGTGCCAGCACAAAAAAAACCCCAAAACCCCTCTGGAATAACTGGCCACATGGTGAAGAGGAAACACCGACCCAAAGAGGAGCAGAGTGGGCAGGGACCCGGTGATTTGGGACGCTTCAATCTGGCAGCCAGGTCTGCAGCTGAGTTTAAACACTTTATTCTGAGTTCAGCTCCCCACGTGACTGCAGATCCCAGATTTTATTGCTCCTTAGAGGAGACAGAGCACAACCCACAGAGCGCCATGGCAGCGGCAAAAAACAAGATGACACGAGCTCAGGAGCACAGACACTTGTTTCACAGAAGGTGATGTTCACTGGCACATCACAGGCTCTTTTTTTTTACAGCTGTAATTACAGCCTGAGCTGGGTTTGCTGTTCCTCATTTGGTGCAAGGCAACTTCGCAGTAACCTTTCCATCACATCCTCTGTCGCTGCAGACCTCGACAGGAAGTTATAAAGATTTCAGAGAGACGTTTCCCAACGTTTGATAGAGCTGAAAATGAGAAATCCTTAAGGGTCCGCCTCCTGCCAAGGCCCTCGGAGGCCTGAAGCAGCTCCTGATACAGATATATATATTTCAATTAAACTTTATTTTTTTTTTTCAGATTTGGTGGAATGAAAAGTCAGTTTGCAGCACGAGATTAACTCGGGCACAGATGGGGACAAGGCCTGCTCAGGCTGACAGCTACTCCCATTTCCCCTCCAGACGCGATTTTGTCACCGTTTTTTCCTCCTTTTTATCAGCCAAACTGCACAATTTCACCACTAAATTCAGATCCTGCGCTGTCAGAACCCTGCTCTCCAGGATTAAGTCTCCCCAGCTATTAACACATCCCATTTCCCAGCTTGTTTCATTCTCCAAACCGAGCTGTCCTTTGGCAGTCACCTGCTGACAGCCCCTCGTGGCAGGGCACACACACACACCGATTTTCCAACTTTCTTTGAAAAAACCTGAACGGGACCTTATCCAAACTCTCCCCTTCCAAAAAGCAGAGCTCTGAACCCGGGCTGATGAGGACACGCACGGGGTTTAATGGAATTATGTTTACTCAAGCTCTGCATCACCCAGACTCTCGGTGATCTGGGTATGACAACTCCTGGCCCGGCTGAGAAAGAACAGAAAGCTTTTATTCCAATTTAAACGATTTGTCACAGAAAACTGCCTCCTCAAAAGACTCACTTAAACTGCTGTTTACAGGGAAGGATTCTCAAACCCGGCCTTTGCTGCTTCTCATTCCAGATAGACATTGTATTCCTGGAAGTCATGAGAAGGGACGTGGTATTTATAAAATGCAGCAGCGGAAACGGTGCTTCTCAGATCACCTGCCATTCCAGAGGCTCTTTTTAATGCAAGGATAAACACTGCGAGGAGAGGCAGGCGTGCAGAACTTACTTATTATTTTGTCTGATCGCTATGTGATCCACCTGAGACCCTTCCAGGAATTAAATTCCCATCTAGGCTTAAGCTGGCCCACATGTTTCCTCTCACAGTCCAGCAAAAAGCAAACAACAACAACAAAAAAAAATGCAAAATCAGGTGCTGTTAAATGAGGATGGGCAGAGACAGCACCGACTTACTCTCAAAATAGAGCTCTAGAAAAATGTTTTTTTAAAAAAGCAAAACTGTATGGAAGTAGGAGGGTGGGGGGAAGGCCCATAAATCAAAATATGTGTTGCTCATCCTTTTCTCCCACCCCCCAGGTTTTTACCCTTTCCCTTAGGCTGGGCTTGAGAACTCCCAGGCCTTGCCTTCACCTCTCTCTACATTGAGTCTCATCCTCCCTGGAAAAGCCTTTTAAGAGTTTCCTAAGGACAGAGTGGAGCCTGAGCAGGGAAGGGTGGAGTGCTGGAACTCCAGAGACAAGTCTTTGTTCCGAGCATTCCTTAGATAATGGCAGTGGCCTTCACCAAAACACGAGTTATAAACAGGGCCAGAGGAAGTGACTTCGGTCACACAACTGCTCAGTTTTCACCCCTGCCTTGCATTATGTCAGAACCTCACCGGCTCTCCAGTTACTGGATCATCTCCGAGGGCAAATGAGACTAAAACACAGCATTAAAAAAAAAATAATAAAAAATAAATAAAAGGCAAAAAAGCGGTGGGAGAAAAGAAGGCACGAGAGAAACACGGAGCCACATCTGCCTGGTCATCTGCTGCTTTATCACCTCTGACGAGGGAACACAAGTCATCCTCATTGCTAAATCATTACAAATCAGCTATAACAGGACCACAACCAAGTTCCACAATTAACTGCTCCTGCAGCATATCAATCCATTAAGCCCTACACAGCTGTGCTACCTTGGCAATGTGGCTACAGTGAAAAAAACAACAACAACCAAAAAAAAACCAACCACCAGCACCATCCCCATCCCTCCCGCGCCAAAAAACGCGGCCGCCCATCCCTGGCCTCCGAGGGCGGGCAAGGGGAGGGAACCTGAGCTCCAGGGATCCTGATCCCACCACCAAACTGGGGCTTTCCCCAGTTTCTCCTTCGCTAGCCCGGGGTCAGCTCTGTTTCACTTCCCCCTTCGCCGATTTCAAAGGCTGCTGACTTCTCAATTAAAGAAAAAAAATATATATATATATAGATATATAATCAGATCGAGCAGCGCTGCTGTTCCCGTGCCAGAATGGAAATCCAAGAGCACCACGCTAAAGCAGGGGAAGAGCATCAGAGGTTCCTCCATGAAAACAAAGGCTATAAAAAGGACAAATATGGTTTTAAAGAGAAAAGGCTCCTACACAAACAGATGCCCGGATTCCTCCCCACGGCAGAGGTTCGAGCGCACACACGTCACACCTTAAACAACCCCCCCCTTA